>JAMBMQ010000026.1:319289-338775 GCA_024363595.1 Xenopus borealis | reverse complement strand
TACAAAATACAGCAATTCTAGCCTTATTCTATTTTACACTTTCCTTGTCCTTTAAAGGAACAGTTCAGTGTAAAAATAAAAACTCGATAAATAGATAGGCTGTGCAAAATAAAACATTTTTCCAATATAGTTAGTCAGGGAAAAATGCAAACTATAAAGGCTGGAGTGACTGGATGTCTACAATAATAGCCTGAGTTAGTCAGCGACTTGAAGGGGGGCCACATGGGACAGAACTGTTCAGTGAGTTTGCAATTGATCGTAAACATTCAGCTCAGATTCAAAAGCAACAGTTATGGCTTATGTGGCCCTCCCTCAAGTCACTGATTGGTTACTACCTGGTCACCAGGGTAACCAGTCAGTGGAAAACAAGAGAGCAGCCAGGCAGGAAGTTAGATTCTGGCTATTATGTCAGACATCCACTCACTCCAGCCTTTATACATTACATTTTTGGTTAACTAACTATATTAAAAACATTTTTTATTTTGTACTGCCTATCTATTTACCCAGTTTTTATTTTTATACTGAACAATTCCTTTAACACTCCATCTGTATGGTCCCTGGATACTAGAAGGTCATGCTATACTCCATCTTTCGATGGCCTCTAATGACCTATGATCCATAGTTTATTATTCTGTTCATTAATATAATAAAGACTAAGAACCTTGGAAAATACAATCATTCTGCTATACAATTGTTCTGCTATACAATGAATCCATCACTCACCTACCAGTGTTTTCTCTTTTTAACTAAAGAGAAACGTATATGTTGGTATGGAGCTGTTCATGGCTCATTTTGGTAGGGGGGAGAGTTTAATTTACTATGACTTTACATTGTTTAATGCAGCACAGCTTGTTTGTATGACATCTTTTTTTCTACAGGCAATATTGCAAAGGGAGCCAGATTTCTCTTCTGGCAGAAACAGCTGCACTTTTTATAGAATTCTGAAATTATTCATTTAAGCTTAACTCTCCAGTTTCTGCCATATTGCAGCACTGATACAATAGTCTGAGAAGTTTTTGTTGTCACAGGGTCAATATTCCACACTGGTCTTTTAAATGTATTTATAGTTAATGAACATTGTAACTGATGGATAGGGACTAGTGATGGGTCGAATTTATTCACCAGGGATGAATTTGCGGCGAATTCTGACGAAAATGACGCGACGAATACGACAAAACGACGCGACACGCGTCAAAAACGAAGCAACGCATGTCAAATACGTTCCGCAAATTATTATTTTTTCGCCAATTCCCAAATTTCGCTGGAAATTCGCAATTTTTTTGGCGAAACAGGGTAGATTCGCCCATCACTAATAGGGACAATAACATTTGCAAACTATTCGTTTTCTAATTTGAATGTTTACCTGACAGTAGAAGTCATGGGAATTTGAAAGTATAATAGAAATATATGTTACATCCACTTCATTACACTACATAAGCCCAGGAAACCTTTAATAAATAAAATAAAGTTGTCCTATGTGCCCCCTATATAGTTGAGTTGCCATATGTTAGGACATGTGGGGGGGGTAACCCCCCAAAAAATGACGCTATTTTTCAGACTGTCACCCTAAAAAAAGTAAAAGACGCCATTGTTTTTTGGGACTTTTTTTTTTAACTCCTATCTATTGTATTGAACCTCTCCAGGTCTTACCTGTGACCTGGCGAAGTAAAGTCTAGCGCAAGAGGTAACATTCAGTAAAATGGTCATCTTAGTGAATTAGTGTAATGTCCCTTCCTCAGTGTGCAACAATGTTAGTAAATTGGCAAAGTTGTGAAATGACTTCACTCTGGCGAATAAGCACTAGCATTAGACACTTTAGTGAATATGTTCATCAATTTAGTGTTCATCAAAATAGTGTTCATCAATTGCCGCAGCAGACTGGCACCAAAAGAATCACACAAAAAATTGACACAATCCCGACTCTAATTATGTTATCCACAACTTGACCCAAACCCTCAGTAGCTATATATAATTATCACTCCCTCAAAATCCTTATATTTAAACTCAGTAATGCTTCCAGACTTCCATTACCAACAAGTCTACTACAGGTATGGGGCCAGTTATCCAGAATACTTGTGACCTGGGCTTTTCCAGATAAAGGGTCCTTCTGTAATTTGAATCTACTGTACATGCTTTAAGTCTACTAGAAAATCATGTAAACATTAAATAAACCTAACCCTTTCAATGAGGATTAATTATATATTGGTTTGGATCAAAGATAATGATCTGTTTTATTATTACAGAGAAAAAATTTTTAAGCTTTAGTTTATTTGATTATATTGTGACAGCCTGGTGGCTTGAACACGTAAATTTGGGGGAAATTAGCAAATGGTAGGGCAGGCAGCATAGGAAAAGGAGCATAAAGACAGGGACACACAGGCTCTTCAAAGAAACATCAGTTTATTTTCCCAGTAAGTCATTCAAACAGGTGACCATTTTAGCATTTATAAAACAAAGCATACAAATAAACCCTTGCCCACTGGGCACTACCTTTACTTTGAAGTGTTCCCTCACTATACTGGGACCCTTGTGGACTACCAGACAAAAAACACAGGTTGGGTCACGCCTGTACTCAACAGTCTTTGCAGGAATTTCTCAGCCTCCTGGCTATTCCTCAGTGTCCCACACAGACAACAATATCTGGCTCTTACTCACAGCCACGGACTCCCTCTGCTCTTGCAGTAGCAGGCAGTACCCCCAGCTCCTCTGGGAGTTTCTAACACAGCCAGGTCTCCTACCTACTGTGCCCTGCTGAGAGACACACTCTCCCATTCCAATTAACTTTAAATAGCCTTTCCTGTGGAAGGTGATAGCTTTCCTGTGGAAGGTGAGCTCCAATCTCTGGACTGGCTCTGTGGAATGGAGTACCTGGCTACCAAACTTAAACAGAGAATCTGTTCTCCGTTTACAGACAGCTCCCTTCCTGGAGTCTATCTTAGCAAATGGGAAGAAATTAAAGGCTAGAGTGACCTTTTTCCACCTTTACCCAGTCACTCTACCACAATATATAATATAATCTGGCTCATTTCTCTTCACCGAACTTTTTGCAATTTTCCCGAGAAATTAGCGAAACGGTGAAAAATGCATGAAGATGGTGAAATCAGAAAGTTCACAAAAAATTCGAAAGTTTTCACTATAAATTTGTGAATTTCGAACGATTTCACTATAAATTAGTGAATTTCTAAGCTTTCACTATAAATTAGTGAATTTAAAACAATTTCACAATAAATTTGTGAATTATGAACACTTTCACTATAAATTTGTGAATTTCGAACGATTTCACGTATGGTGTGTTTTTATGGCTGTGATTGACTATAGCTCTGAAGGGAAGCGACCAATTCCTGCAGTTCCACTGCCTCTTATATAAAGCATAGTCTGTTATTGGAAAATCCCAAAGATACCTCTCTCCTACTTCCCTTTAAATGTATTTGCCCTGACCGCTGGCATGTTAAAAAAGAAAATGTAATTTTTGGTTGAACAACAGTACAAGGGACCCTACTTATTTAGATTATGGGACCCTGAAAGTTGGCGTAAGCCCAGATCCCACAACATTAAAAAGGTTGTTCACCTTTAAATACACTATATAATGTAGATAATAATATCTGAGACAATTTGCATTTGCAATTTTTATTATTTTGTGGTTTTTTAGTTATTTAGCTTTTTATTCAGCAGCTCTCCAGTTTCCAGTTTCAGCAATCTGGTTGTCAAGTTATCCTAGCAACTGTGTACTGATTTAACTTGAGACTGGAATATGAATAGGTCAGGGACTAAATAGAAAGATGAGTAATAAAAAGTAGCAATATCAATACATTTGTAACTTTGCAGAGCATTTATTTTTAGATGGTCAGTGACCCCTATTTGAAAGCTGGAAAGAATCAGGAGAAAAAGGCAAAACATTAAAAAGAAAAAAAGAAAAAATAAATAATGAAGACCAATTAAATATTTGCTTAGAATTGGCCATTCTATAACAAAAAGTTAACTGAATGGTGAACCAACCCTTTAAAGTTGGTCCTAGATATCTCACAAGGAAAGCCATGTTTCATATATCAGTATGAAAACAAAGTATTTAATTTCCAGTTTTGTAAAGCGCTACAAAGTTTAGGTACAGGAATCCTATAGCAATGCAAACTTTTTACAAAATAAGCAATAATTTTAATGAAAATATGCACTGCAATCCAGCAAATTATTCTGTAAACCCCAAAGGAATCAGCAGGATGGGAAAATAACGGGTAATTAGTTGAAGCTAGCAAGGCACCTGATTTCTCTAATTTTTGTTTAATTCATTATCATCACAAACTCATCAGCCCCTCAGATTGCCATTTCCCACCCAATTGTCGGAGGAGGACAAGGCAAATAACAACAGTTAAATTCTGTTTCAATCAGTACTCAACTTGTAGGAAATCTGATGTGTGGCCCCTACAGTGTAACTGTAAAAAGCTTAGCAAGCTTTCCCTTTTTTAAGTAAGCCTGCTAAAATGGTCCCAATTAACAGTGCTCTTACCTGGCCTCATTAAGCTCATCCCTTCTATTTGCAAAGATTAAAATACGTTAATGCACTGTCTTGAATGGGAGTTGTGCTGATCCATCGAAAACGCAGAAAGATCAGTCTATGTATTTATTTCAACATTGCTTACATCTTCCTGATTGAAGATAGTGATTCTGCTATTGCACCTTCTCATGGTTAAAGGAGTAAAAGTGTGCTTGATCCTAAGTAGGATCACTAAAGAGGACCTTTGGGACCTCTGGTTGAGCTGCTTTATTTCTCATTTCTCATCATACCCTTTGTGTCTTCTGCTCTCTCCTTCTTCTTTGCCCCCTCCTGTATTGATATTGGATCTATTATATCATAAACCCAGTTTCTAGAAAGCTCAGAATTATGGGAAGGCCATCTTCCATAGACTCCATTTTAAGCAAAGAAATCAATGTTTTAAAAATGATCTAATTTTTCTCTATAGTAATAATACAGTAACTTGTTTTTGATCCTAAGATATAATTAATCCTCATTGAAAGCAAAACTTGGCTATTGGGTTTATTTAATGTTTATGTGAATTTCTAGTAGACTTAAAGTATGGAGATCCTAATTACAGCAAGATCTGGAAAACCCCAGTCCCCGAATATTCAGGTTCCATACATGTATTTGTATGTAATCTGCATGTGTGATGTATGCACCGTTGTAATGTTAAAAGTTTATTAATATGACACTTTTAGGACAAAAAATGATGTGCCCTCAATGATGTGCATAAAGAAAAAGGAGAATGATATGAGCAGACAATTAGCTTGACACTTTTATAAACAATGTTTTCAATAATACATTTAAATGATTTACTTTTTCACTGTAATAATAAAACAGTAACTTGCACTTGTTCCAAACTAAGATATAATTAATCCTTATTGGAAGCAAAACCAGCCTATTGGGTTTATTTAATGTTTACATGATTTTCTAGTTGACTTAAGGTATGAAGATCCAAATGATGGAAACATCCCTTATCCGGAAAACCCCAGGTCACGAGCATTCTGGATAACAGGTTCCATACCTGTATTAATCTGTTTGGCTGCAGCCATAATGTATAGTCTTTCATAAACTTAAAAGACATACCATGTATAAGAAAATGGATCACATGTATAAAAGAAGCCATTTGTAGACTTGGAAATAAAAACCTGATAGAAAACAATTAAGGTGGCATGTCCCAGACCATCAGTAGCTAAGTGTCCAAATATAATTAATTTTCCTCCATGTCATTTTGCTTTTGGCTGACCTGAAATGACATGTGCTGCTCTCCATCTGCTCTGTTCTTATCTGTACTCTAAATTGAGTGGCACTGGGAGATGGCATTAGTAGAGCAGGGCACTAGTTGGCAAGAGCCGTGTCTGTATTCTGACATGCTTGAGAGATTCCCTATGAGATTACACTGGAATACTTAATGCTTTACCGGAGGACATTCAACACGTGGGGAAGGAACCAATTGGTGCTGTTGCTTTTTGTATAATCTTTTATGAGAAACAAAACATAGTTAATGAGTCCTTGTCATGTGCTTGCCATGGGCAAGGTACATCATCAACAGAGGGCATATTGTAGGCCTAAATGTTTGTGTTAAATACACTGGAGTAGTGTATCCACTTTTGTTTTACTCTAAGAATCCAAGATAGTGCTGGCTGTGTTCATGTCTGCCATGGTTTCAGCCATCAGGTTTAGGGGGTCCAATGATGCACTGGCTCCTGATTGGGTAACTGAAATACGGATCATTTTGTTGCATGACAGCAGCTTTGGTTATTATTTTCTATCCATGTATGCCTTGGTATAGAGGTTATACATCATTCACATAAATCCCTTCCCCAACAGAGCTTACAGTCTAAGATCACATGGAAGTAATTGGGTGACCAGAGTCCAAACCTAGCAAACCAATGACTTGAAACAACCGTATGTGGCCTTAGACCTACAAGAGGTCACTGACCCTAGCAACAGGGCAGCATTTTTGTGTATCACATTCCAAAGGGGCAAACAAGAAAAGAGATCAACTTCAAAGCTGCTCGGAGGATTTCCTTCTGTGTGCAGAAATTGTCTCCAGCATGTTTCTGAATCAGAAAGGCAGAGAAAAAAGAGGTGCAATGAAACAAAACATGAGAGTAAATCTGATATTCAGTAGAATCTGTCACTTCTTAAAGTGATACGAGCGATGGAGCTCGGGTGACGCGTCTGACTCAAGTGGAGAGTTCAGTGGCTCTTTTCCAGTAAACAAAATAGAAAAGGACGCATCTTCCACCCTTGCCAAGTAGTTGTAGGGAAGCAAAGGTTTCACTGGGCTCAAGCAAAGCAGTAAAAGAAAATAAGAAAACAAAATAACATTGAATTAAAAGTAGAGGCTTGCTAGGGTTTGACTTGTGGATTTCATGTGACAAAATTTCAAACAGTAGCTGTTATTTCATCACACCACAGTATTTCCATTTGGCAGAGAGAGACACTAATGAATGATATAAGTGTGCCGACATCCCATGGAGGGGCCACATTGCTGCACAACTGCCCTATCTTAATAACATTCTGCTGTTGTAATGAAATAGATCCCAGCTCTCTCAAATGTTGCTTGAGGAACATCTGTGGCTACAGAACAATGCTCTTTCATAAAGACCCACCTACATCCCATTGATGGAATACATACTGAATGCAAGAAATATATACTGCTATCAAAGTTATATAGATGACATACACTACAGTATATCACCAATAACAGCCAGTCAAGTATTTGCTAGAATTTTTTAACTTGTAATCAATGAAAGTAAAATAACTGCTGATAAGTTGCCCATTAGAACCCAACAACTATATGGCTCCCAGTGAACCATCCCAGTGAACCATCAAATTTTATGTTGTTGCTATATATTTCCCTGGCCTCTGACATTTGATAAAGCTGCCCCTGCCCTTCCACTACACCATTCTTTTTCTGTGTTAACTGATGGTTAACTTGCAGACTTTAAATTGATCATTTATAACAATCGCCATATTTTATCCCATAATGCAGTGTTTTATCTGAATTTGTCTGTAAAGGGGACAGCAACGTTAACGCAATTGCACTTCACCATAAATCAGATGCAATCAAAAGTTAAGTCCAGTTGGCACCATTTACTGTGTTCAGGGTAAGAGTGGCACCTGTGCCCAATTCTTTAAATTCCCCTATTGATACCAGGGAACCCTGAAGCTGCAACCTGGTCTACAGGTCAATAGGTGCAACTGTGCTCAATTCAGAAATGGAGAAATGAAGCACTAACTGGTGCCAAGCACTGCTATATGGAAGTACAAATAATGCAAGCACGTCTAATCAATGGGGTTTTACATGCAACTGACTGCAAGGAAACATCTGCCAATGCAACTGTGCTTGTAGTTGTAAATAACCCCTTAAGCTTCTCTCACAAGTTGAGTCACAGATCCACACAAGATTAGAGTGCTCACCTGTTGCTAATTGCCTCTCGGGTGCCAGGTGCTGTGCAGTCAGTTAGACTCCCTGCTCAGAGTCATTGCATTTCCATACAGATCCAAGCACACTGATCCAATGTTCAATTTGTGAAAAAAAGTGATTTATTGGCTCAAGGTAGACAATAACTGGCAACGTTTCAGACCCCACTGGACCCTTTATGAGTCCCAGAGTGATGCCTTTTAACCAGGGTCGGACTGTGTCGGTGGACACCAAATCAGCACCTTGCGTTGCTTCTTCTTGCCACAACCACTCTCCTTCGGGCCATCGCAGCAAAAACACACTGAGTGCACAGGAGGGAGGGAGTTCCCTGAAACTGCAGCCCTGGTCCTACACTGTTTTTAACTCACTGGGACTGACAGAGATATTGCTTGACTTCTACACAGGAGATTTCTCTGTTATGCTGTTCGTCTTTTATATATGCTGGGTATGCCCTTGTCAGCATTTCAGTGTGTATAAAAGCATTTATTACCTAAAATTATTGAAATTATATCAAAAGCATATTCTGAGACCTGCCACTCCTAGCATTCAGACAGCCTCCCAACCTAAAGTCACTGATAACAAGAAGTGCCTTATTGCACCCCACCAAAAATGGAACATACCCCTGTGGCAAAAAAACAATGGAAGACCTGCCCACACATCCTGACTTCAGACAAAATACCAATTCCAGACACATTAGAGGAATACAGCATCCATGGCTACTACAACTGTTCTTCTTCCAATGTGGTATACTTAATACAATGCACTAAATGTAAACAGGGGGACTGTATATAGGAGATTCTAGGCAAAGTCTTAGAAAGAGAAATACACACCACCAATTCACTGTAAGCAATAAAAACTGGACACACCAATAGAAAATAATTTCAATGGCCCTCATTACTCCATAAAGGATTTAAGAATGTTGGTCCTTAAAGGGGTTGTTCACCTTTGAGTTAACTTTTAGTATAATGCAGAGAGTGATATTCTGAGACAATTTGCAATTGGTTAAAAAAAATGTATTGTTTGTGGTTTTATAGTTATTTAGCTTTTTATTCAGCAGCTCTCTAGTTTGTAGTGTCAGCAATTTGGTTTCTATGGTACAAGTTACCCTAGAAACCCTGCATTGATTTGAATAAGAGACTGGAATATGAATAGGAAATGGACTGAATAGAATGATAAGTAATAAAAAGTGGCAATAACAATACATTTGTAGTCTTACAGAGCATTTGTTTTTAGATGGTGTCAGTGACCCCCATTTGAAACCTGCAACGAAACAGAAGAAAATTGCAAATCATTAAAAAACTATGAAAAATAAATAATGAAGACCAATTGAAAAGTTTCTTAGAATTGGCCCTTATACAATATATCAAAAGTTAACTTGAAGGTGAACCATCCCTTTAAGGGCAATTTCAAAACAGAGAATGATAGAAAAGTGTGTTAATACAAATTACTGGAAACTTTCAATTCTCTGGACAAGGGACTAAACCTGGGACTTGGATTTATGGCCAATTATGTGGACTAAGAAAGGACTTCACCAGGTCAGAAACAACAACATGTCTGGATCTGGACTAAGCGATCATATGGAATTCCTTTGATTCTACACTTCAATAATCCAGCCCTCATTTATACTCAGCCTATTTGACCCACATTATCTAGTACCTTATCTGCTTGTCTCTTGCAGATCTCCTCGTAAATGACTTTGACACCTTATACATAGATTGATATTCCTTTTTGTTGGTCATCTGACCTATGAGCTGAATGTAATCAGCTTGAAAAAGGAACTAAATTGTTCTGAAAGATTGCTATGATTATATTAGTTAACCAATAAAGGTATCACTTTTATACCACTTTGTTATTTTTTATTTCAAAAGTGTTGTCCTAATACATTTTTACTGGCTAACATGGTACAGCAACTTTACCTGCAATTATATACAGTATACAGGACTGGACTGAGAATTAAAATAGGCCCTGGCATTTCAGGTACACAAGAGGCCCATCAGCCCACATAGAGGCCCAAACAGCCCCCACCAGCCCACTAAACACTGACTTTCTATGGGACCTTATAGCAGCCCCTCTGGCATTTGCCCTAACCCACAAATGGACAGTCCGGGCCTGACAGTATACATAACTTATAGCAAGCCACAAGCCCAGACTGGCAATCTGTGGGTTCTGGCAAATGCCAGAGGGGCTGCTATAAGGTGCCATAGAAACTCAGTATTTAGTCTGCTGGTGGGGGCTGATTGGGCCTCTGTGTGCCTGAAATGCCAGGGCCTATTTCAATTCTCATTCCGGACCTGGCAAGCCACATTGGAACAAACGTCCTTTGTAGCATAGCGATAGAGGGGCTGCTTTGCTTAGGCTTATTACTAGGGACATACACATTGTACTGCAAACTGAGAACAACACATATTATATTCTCAGAAACATGAGTGAATGGGACGTTTTGGGGTATAAGTTCCTTTTATTGGGCGAATCATGCTTTGCACACAATGGCAAACAGTTCTACAAACAATAAGTGTCATCCAATAAACACACACACACACACATATATATATATATACTGGCAATTATTTGTCACCACTTGTCACATTTTATTGACGGATAGATTTAAAAATAAACACATGGGGGCAGATTCACTAAAGGGCGAAGTGACTAACACTTGTGAAAATTCAACAGAGTGACATCATTTCATTACTTTGCTGATTTACTAACAAGCGCAGGCGCCCCTTCGCTAGTGAAAGAGAGGTACGCTAGCATTGCTTAGCACCAGGCGAATTTTTCGCTCTGGCAAAAGAGCATTACTATGCCAATTCACTAAGATGCAGATTTTACGTACTCTTGCGCCAGACTTGTCTTCACCACCTCAGACAAGGTAGATAGGAGTTCATCAAAAATAGTTGAAAAATTTTCTAAACATAGTAAGTTAGGCTGAAAAAAGACACAAATGCATCAAGTTCAACATTTTTGACTTTTTTTTTTCTTTAAACTGCCTAACTGCTAGTTAATCCAGAGGAAGGCAAAAAAAACCCATCTGAAGCCTCTCCAATTTGCCTCAGAGGGGGAAAAAATTCCTTCCTGACTCCAAAATGGACTAGTCCCTGGATCAACTATAATGAGGTATCTTCCATAACCCTGTATTCCCTGACTTTCTAAAAAGCCATCCAACCCCTTCTTAAAGCTATTTAATGTATCAGCCTGCACAACAATTTCAGGGAGAGAATCCCACATCTTCACAACTCTCACTGTAAAATACCCCTTCCAAATATTTAGGTGGAACCTCTTTTCTTCTAAACATAATGGATGACTTTGTGTCATCTGGAAAGACCTACTGGTGAATAAAGCATTAGAGAGATTATTATATGATCCCCTAAGATTTTCCATACCTTTTACCAGCTTAGTTGCCCTTCTCTGTACCCTCTCTAAAACAATAATGTCCTGTTTGAGTGAGGGAGACCAAAACTGAACTGCATATTCTAGATGTGGCCTTACAAGTGCTCTATAAAGTGGAAGAATGACCCCCTCCTCCCGTGACTCTATGCCCCTTTTAATACAGCTCAAGACCTTATTGGCCCTTGATGTTGCTGACTGGCATTGCTTGCTACAGCCAAGTTTATCATCTACAAGGACTCCAAGGTCCTTTTCCATAATGGTTTGCCTAGTGCAGTCCCATTAAGGGTATACGTGGCTTGAATATTTTTACATCCCAGGTGCATGACTTTACATTTATCAATATTGAATCTCATTTGCCACTTAGCTGCCCAGATTGCTAGTTTGTTAAGATCCTGTTGCAAGGATGCCACATCCTGGAAGGAATAATTTGGGCTGGATAGTTTTGTGTCATCTGCAAACACTGATACATTACTTACAACACTCTCCTTTAAATCATTAATGAACAAGTTAAATAAAAGTGGACCCAGTACTGAGCCCTGAGGGACCCCACTAAGAACCTTACTCCAAGTAGAGGACATACCATTAACAACCACCCTCTGTAGCCAGTTTCCTATCCATGTGCAAACGACTTCATTAATCCATGCTGATTGCTGCTCATAATGCCATTCACTAGGACAACATTTTGAATGTGATCCCTTAACAAGCCTTTAAATAATTTATAGATGTCAAACTTACTGGCCTATAATTGCCAGGCTGAGATCGTAATCCCTTTTTAAATATTGGGATGACATCAGCTTTCCTCCAATCCATAGGCACCATACCAGATGAAAGTGAATCTGAGAAAATCAGAAATAGGGGCTGGTCTTAAACTGAACTAAGCTCTCTTAGAACCCGTGGGTATATACATTAATTTTTATCAAAAGCTTTATGAATCATATCCTGAGTCAGCCACTGACTAGATTGAGCTGAGTCAGTGCATCTATGAATTGAGCCTGGGAACTCAGACTCTTTTGTATACACTGAAGAAAAATACTGATTTAGCACATTTGCCTTTTCTGTATCGGTTACAACCATACTGGTGCCATTATTTAATGGAGCAACACTCTCAACCTGTATCTTTTTACTATTAATATATTTAAAATCTTTTTTTTTTTTTTTAAATGCTAGTGTCTTCTCATATTTACAGGGAGATAGGCTACAAAATTTTTTGGAGGGTACCTAGCTTCCCACCTACATTTCCTAACATATCGAACATAAACTATACAGTGGGCACATATATAGGGCAATATACTGTAACAACTTTTTATTTTATTAAGGTTTCCCGACTTGTGTAATGTAATGTATTTGCTGCAACATATACGTCCATTGAACGTTAACTTCCCGCTGTATGAAAATTAGGCAATGCCAGCTCAACTTCGCTTTGTTTGATGAAGTAACGTTAGCACAACTTTGACATTTTTCTATGCCCTGGACAAAACTTCCCACTTTAGTGAATTACTGTTGTCTGAGCGAATTATTTGCCTGGCCAAGTGTTGTGACGGCTGCGAAGCAGACGGCGGCGAAGTTGCACTCTACTGAATTTGTCCCGTGGTTTTGTTAATCATTTCTCATTGAGTAAAACAAGGTTTTGCTGATAGCTACTGCATTAAAAGTGTATGGCTTGCTTAGCATAGGAAATGTCCTCCTATTAATCTTGACAGGATGGCAGATAGAGTATGATATCTCTCATGATAACTCATGAGAGCAAATCACTGTTCCCAATATCATATTTTAACCCTAACTTAGCAGTAAATAAATCTCACTGGACAGAAAGCAGATCGAATGCTTATGGAGTCTTTATTTCCATGTAGTTTGGTTAGACATAGAATTAGATGAATACAACTGTCGGATGTACAACTGTCAGATGGTGGAAGAAATGGAACTGTAGCGTGTGCAGTCATCACAATCTGATATTGTAAAAAATGCATTTAGATATGGTAGCTAATTCATCCAATATAATTAGTACCATAGGAGCATCAAATATCCAACAATGGGTAAAGCTGGTTATAAACAAGCCAGGAAACCCCTGCTGACCACAAGAGTCAGAAGTTTATTAGTCTGTGTATAAGACACTTCCAAAGGCCTGCACTTCTTTTATCTGGTCGAGAATCTGCCAGCTATCTCTCTCCCTCTCCTGACAGGTCAGTCATTGGCCAGGGAGCTCAGTTTGGCCCCAAATGGGTTAAGGGTAAAGGTACAGTATGTTGAACTCCATTTCCAAATACCATATTACACTATTTGTATTCAGTGTTCAGTAACTGTCCAGATGATACTACACTGCACCTGCCTACAGAGTGCCATGGCAATCTGCAAGTTGTAGTTCAGTAACAGATGGTGTTTTGTCAATGTCACAGGTGACCTGAATCTATTTAAAGGAAAACTATGCCCCCAAAATGAATACTTGAGCAACAGGTAGTTTATATCAAATTAAGTGGCATATTAAAGAATCTTATCAAACTGGAATATATATTTAAGTAAATCTTGCCCTTTGACTGTACATCTCTTGCCTTGAACCACCATTTCGTGATGGTCTGTGTGCTGCCTCAGAGATCACCTGACCAGAAATATTTAAACTCTAACTGTAACAGGAAGAAGTGTGGAAGCAAAAGATAGAACTCTGTTAATTGGCTGATGTGACCTAACGTTATAGTTTATTTGGTATGTTTGTTTGCACCGTTGAATCATAAGATCCCAGGAGGTGGTACTTATTTTTTAAAATGGCAATTTTCGATATATGCTACTAAAAACGTATATTATTATGAAAATGGTTTATTTACATGAAGCAGAGTTTTTTATGCAATATCTTTTTATAGAGAGCTACATTGTTCGGGTGTATAGTTTTCCTTTAAGTAACTGGGTTGTTATGTACTGCTTTTATAACAGTTTTCTTCTGGAAGTAGGGGTAGGCATCACAGAAATATTTCTAGGGAGTGACCATTTTGGCAAGAGGGGAGAAACAATTCCTTAAAAAAGGTTTATTATTTATTTGTAGCTTTCCAGATCCAAACTATTACTGAGTATTCAATAACATTCTTACCTTGAGATCATTTATATGTCTGCACTCATGGTCTTACAATGGCTCATGTGAAGTCCCACATGCACCTATACCTCCTGAATTTGCTTGCACCCAGACTACTCTTTATTTAATCCAAATGTATTTAATGGATAAACTACTGTTGTCAATGTCAAAGCATGCTAGTGATTAGCCAATTGAACACACTAGTCAGTCATCATGAGACCATTTCAATATGTTTCCTAATTTTCCTGGCAGACAGTGGCATTGGGAGGTTCAGATTTCAACTCTTTAACTTCTGTGACAGTGCTTCTTGACCTGCCTTTGAGAGGAACTCTTTGCTGTTCCTTCACACATCCAAAATTGTTTTATGCTGAAAAATATGCAGTTGGATCAAGCCTGTCCTTTGGATAATAAATAATATGCATATGAAAACATGTTCTTGGTGAGATACATCTTAAACCAGTGCATTATCACTTAGTATCTAGCACTTATTCCCCTCAGTGAATACACAAGGCAAAAGTTTATTGGTATGAAAAAGCCATAGAAGAGCAATAAAACATAATGAATGAGAAATTAGCAAAAATAATATGGTAATTTTAATAACAAGCTGTTAATGCCTAACTAGCCATGTAATTGTCCAGTTAATGAAAACTTCCTAACATTTTCATTGGGTCCCTGACTCAACCATCCCCTGGAAGCTGATCAAAACCGCGAGCAACAGAGAGAGAACATGGGACACTCAATTAGGATGCCTTAAATTGGAAGCAGGAATAGACCACTTAGCCCTATATTCCCCCATCTGTATAATGAAACATTAGGAAACTCTTTGACAAGTCAATTTTCTATCTCAGTCATTCTCCTTATTCCTATGCTGTGTTGTGGGTCACCAGAACACTTTCTTTCCTACCTAAATGCCTATCATGAATATATGATCCATGTAACTTGCAGGATATGGAGTTACTGTACCACATCACCACAAAACAATTGGGTTGAGCCAGTTTTTTGGCCATCAGATCACCAGGAGGCCAATGCAGAGCCAACGGCTATGGACCAAATTCTTAATCTTGTAAAATCTTTGATCAAATAATTTTCTGACCTCTGAATCAGACATTAATTGGGAAGGCCACATTTTAGAAAATGTATTAGTGGTCAAGTCAACAGCCAACATCTGTATGTGTTCAAATATTTTATTGGATTTTCGCAAAGCATAAAAAGAACAATATCTGTCCATTTCTAGGCACCTCAGATACTGTTCCAGTGAAAATCTGTTTATAGTTTTAATCAACAACACCTTTTTTACATTTGGAAAACATTAGAGCAACACGGGCCGATTCAGACCTTTCACTTACCATTAAACAGAGGTGAGGAAAGAAAGATGTGAAAATTAATAACAGGTGTTTCCATGGAGACACTCAGAGGGCCTTAGGGTTTTTTTAAACAAATACAATTAGTACCAGTTAAAATAAAAATTAGGTTGATTCACGCAGCAAAAATTACAGAGCTTCTCATGTGCTTGAAGGGTTGATATGCAGACGGTAGGTCACGGTTATTAATGAAGTCGAAAGAGAAAAGAGACCAGGGATTGATAGGACGGCAATGGAGAGATGCTATCTGTCAGCAATGACAGGCAATAAAATGTCCTTATCTTGGCTCCAAAATATAGTTAGTGTCACGAAAACGCCACACTTAACTCCACACTTAACTCTTGGGTTTGGCTGCAAGGGGTTACACTCAGTCTCTCAATCACCTCACACACAGGTTAGACTAACATCAGACACCCCAGAACACACCAACACCCCATCTATCATTAACAGGCGATAGAAACCTAATGTGACTATTCCCCTGCCCTCTTTAACAGGTTAATAACTCACACTACACAAAGCATCAAACACTCTCTGCTATGGTAGTTAGTCAGGGTAAGATCCTACTAGTCTAGCAAGCATTCCAGCAGCCAAAGGGTTAATTCCCATTCAAACACACGTTTCTGCTAGCTGTACTAGTTATTCAACATACAAATAGGCAACATTCCCTTTCCACACATAAGAAGAGTTCATACACTTAGGCACAAGCATTCATATGGGCTATGAGTTCATTAGAGCACAAGGACAAATCGTGTTAAGATGCTATTTAATATTAAGAATAACAGTGCATGTATTGAATATGATATTACAAAGATGACAAATAATTGCAAGTACAGTAAATAAAACAAAAGGGAGTAAAAACACAAAGAAAGCTACTATACCAGGGTTGGAGTTCCTAATGTGTCCTCTGAGGCACGAGTTGAAAGCTGGACATACAATCCACTGAAAAATTAAGCCTCCTTGTATGACAATGTGATATTGGATCTATTACCTTTTTATTTCCTGCTGGGACACTCCCCTCATTATGCATGAGGTAGGAGTGCCCAGGAACTTGTCATTTATGACCCCCTGCATGTGACCTCCTCATAACCAATATGTAAGTTATGAGGATGTGAATCCTATGACACATGAGATATGGATCCTTTCCTATAATCCAAAATTTTCTACTTACTATCCCCTCCTGCTGCTGTAGGTCCACAGCTCTGTTCTTTGATCAGCTGATCAAAGAACAGACTGGCCCAGCTTCCTTGGCCAAATGGTGTGGCTCCAAACCGTCTCAGAAGACAGATATGGATATCACCTTTCCACAGCCCCCCTGGTGAGATATATAATCAAGGGTCTCTGTGTGAGACTGCGACCAACTGTTTTGCCATGTTAACTTTTGATGTCAGAGCAATGCTGCCCTGGCATGACAGTTAGCTATCTTCATCAACACGTATAATCCTTAATGTTTCTCCCTAGTGTCTACTATTCTATTCTCTTAAAATATACCCAGACTTTTCTGGTGAGTGAGACGAGTTCGCTGATTTGAAATTTCTGCAGTGATCTTGACTAATTGTGCTCTTTCTGCTTTACTCAACTTCATAAGAAAAATGGCAGCGCAATGTTGGTCTCCGGTTCACAAAATGACTTTACTGAAACAGAGACAGTTGAGAGCAGAGCAAGAAAAGAGGGAAAAGTGGCTAATACGGGTTTCTGGATAATGGATCCCTGTATCTGTACCAACACGGTGTAGTAAAATTGCTATCAATGTGCCTGTTGCTCATTTTTTTATCCAATGGGCAGATATTGATCATTGGATACTGTATGTCAGAGTACTGGCAAGAAAGGTAGGTAGATGCAATAATAGGCCTATCACTATAGATGTCACATCTAACTTGTAGAACTTTTAGAAAAAGTGTGCACTGAACTCCACATAGCTGCTTTACATACAGCTTCTATGGAAATTTGATTATGAATTGCCCAGTAAGCACTGACCTTTCTAGTGGAGTGTGCTTTGATCGGAAATGGAGCAGTCTGCCCCAAGGATTTGTAAGCTTCTAGAATAGCTAACACTCTAGCTATAGAAAGTTTTGATGCTGATAAACCTTTTTTTGTTGGCTCGAAAAAGTACTAGTAGAGCATCTGACTTGCGTTATCCCGCTGTTCTGTGGATGTGAAACTTTTGTGCCCTAACTGCATCTGGCGTATGCAGCTGCTTTTCCCTGTTGGCTGGGAAGTATGGCTGGTTTAGGACAGACTGAGGGAAGAATAATCTCTTGGTTGAGATGGAAATCTGAAGTGACCTTCGGAAGGTGAGAAGGAACACTGCAAAGCACTATTTTGTCCTGGTGGAATATAGTCCACTATCTCCTGGTGAGATAGTGCTGCAAGATCTGATACCCGTCTAGCGAAAGAGATGCCCAGTAAAAAGGCTACCTTCAATGACAAAATTTTTACGTGTACTGAACTGAGTGGTTCAAAGGGTGGTCTTTGAAGTGCCCACAGCACGAGGTTGAGGTCCCAAGACAGGATTGGGTCTCATCGTGGGGCACTGAGGCCCATTGTTTGGGACAAAGAGCTAAGGACGTGGATAGTTTTCTAGCAAGGTGTGAACTACTTGTGAGAACCCCTGTTTTGTCCAAAGGCCAGATTCAATAGCCAAGACATCAAACATAGTTTGTGTATATGATCTGCTAGTACTGGACCTTGCGAGAGGAGGTCTGGAATCAGTGGTAGGGTCCACGATTGTTTTGATGACATCTGTATTATTTCTGCAAACTATGCTCTACGTGGCCACCAAGGAGCAATGAGAATAGTGGGAACTTGTTCCCTTCTTATCTTGTGTAAGAGTTGCAGAATGAGTGGTATGGGTGGAAACACACATGTATGGTGACACTGCCAAGGGCAAGTGAGCGTGTCCACCCCTTGTGCTCTGGGGTCTTGGACCTTCACTATAAAGTGAGGAAGCTGCATGTTGAATCTCGATGCCATGACATCGACACAGGGGCTGCCCCACCTGTTCACTATTTGTTGAAAGAGTGCTGGATTCAGCTGCCACTCCCAAGCATCCAGTGTTTTGCGACTGAGATAGTCCGCCTTCCAGTTTTGGATTCCTGGAATGAAGATTGCCGACAGGCTGGCTTGATGCAATTCCGTCCATTACATAATGTTGTGTACCACTCGAAGTGCGGATGCGCTTCTCATTCCTATTGCCGATTTTGGGAAGCTACTGTAGTGCTGTTGTCAGATTGAATTCTGACATGTTTGCCTTCAAGGTCTTTTTGCCAGTGGAGGAGGGCATGGTAGAGTGCTTTCAGCTCTAGATCGTTGATGTGAAGTTTTTGTTCCTGTTGAGACCACGTGCCCTGGCATACTCGAGGTGGCCATGTCGCTCCATGTCCTCCCTTGTGGCTGGCATCTGTTAGCACCTCTTGGACCGGACAATCCCAAATTCTTCCCTTGATGAGGTTGGATAGCTGGGTCCACCATGGGTCCAATTTTTAGGAACTCCCATTGGATATGTCAAGTGGGACAGGGGGGACAAATGTCCCGGGCCTGAAGGGGGACCCGCAGTGCTGCACTTTTTGAAGAGCGCGCCCCCCCCTCAACAGCTCCAAACATAGGGCCTGATGGTGGCATGATCCGGCTGCAGTCTGTCCAGGGCCCTCCCTCCTCTGCTGTCAACCATCCGAACTTCCCCGTCAGGCCCGGACTGGCCATTTGTGGGTTAGGGCAAATGCCAGAGGGGCTGCTATAAG
>JAMBMQ010000026.1:305323-315450 GCA_024363595.1 Xenopus borealis | reverse complement strand
AGGCCTGCACGGAAGCAGGAGAACAGAGAGACGTGGGAGGGGCGAGCTGCAGTGGGAAGACTACAGCAGCGGGCCGGTCCTAGTGCCTGCCAGACTCAAAGCAGCGGCAGGAGAAGAGGCACATCCAAGCGGCCCCTTTAATTAAAATGTAGAGCGGCCCTTCGGGAAAAATCCCGAACAGGGACATTGTCAGTCCGGGCCTGCACACACACACTCTCTCTCACACACACTCTCACACATTCTCACACACTCTCTCACACACACACTCTCTCACACACACACTCTCACACACTCTCTCTCACTTACACACTCTCTCACACACTCTCTCACACACACACTCTCTCTTACACACACACACACTCTCTCACACACACACACATACACTCACACACACACAATCACTCTCTCGGTCTCACACACAAACTCTCTCTCTCACACACAAACTCTCGCACACAGGGCCTACCATCTACAGATGGCAGACAAATATACCGGGCCAAGGCAGTGGGGAGGTTACCTTTTTTAGCGCTGATGTCTGTGTGGTCTTTTAACTGTAATGTGGTGTGGGCAGGTTCTGGGGGTGGGGCCTGGGTGGGCGGGGCCAAGGGGGCCCCAAAAAATTTGTTGTACGGGGCCCCGTGATTTCTAATGGCAGCCCTGTGGATACGTGCAAAGGGTACTGGCTCTATACTTGCCTGTCATGAGTCCTAGGAGGCGTAGAACCTCTATGGACGATGGCTGAGATTGAAGGCTGAGCTTGAGACCCTCGTTTTGTAGAGTTATTGCTTTGTGAAGTGGGAGAGTCACAGTCCTGTGTTTTAAATTGATCTACATGCCTAGAAATTCTAAGTCCTGCGTGGGCTTTAGTATATTCTTTTTGTGTTTGATTAGCCAACCATGCTGCTGTAGGGTGGAAATGCATTCTCTCGTGTGTACAATTCCTTTTCTAAGGTGAAGTTTAATTTATTTTTAAAGTGAATAAATAAAGAATCATTTGGAATTGCTGGGTTCTAAATTATTCCACAAGTTATTTCCCTTAGAAGACGCTCTTATAATATAAATTTGCTAGCAAAGAATGATTTTTAGGTTGGTGAGATATCTCTATTATGCACGGAATAAACAAACCAAGGGCAGCCACAGGTTTAGTTAAAGCAGTTTGAATATCGTATTGAAGAAGCTTCCAAGTCCTAATACTCTTGGTGGACAATTCATGCCTTGGTGTAACTTTTGTAAACAGGGATCAATTAAAAACATAATAGGACAGACAAGCCTATGTAATGTTGGATAGAAAATACTATCATAGTAATTTCAAGTAATATGTTCTGGCAAATGGACCAACTGAAATGTTAAACAGAATAAATTCACAGGAGAGAAAAGAGGTGGGGGGGAAGAAGGGGGAAGGTTAAAATGTTATGGAGAATACAGATAAAGTGAAGGTACAAATAGGCCTATAGTGATAGCTACTGCCACTGGGTCCGGCACTACGAGTAGATCGCCTAGAAATGCTGTAACCTGAATACCTTTTAGTCGAAGAGTTGCCAGCAATGTTCCCATAACCTTGGTGAAGACTCTGGGTGCTGACGTCAAGCTGAATGGAAGGGCTCGGAACTGAAAGTGCCATGGACCTATCACAAAATGGAGAAAGCGCTGGTGAAAATGATTGATAGGTCATGACATGTATATTCCTGGCTTTAGGCTCTTTATGATTTATGGGAAAGACTCCATCTTGAATCGGTCCTATCTTACAAACTTGTTTAGCGTGTATAATTGCTCCCCAGCCTGTTTGATATGTGTAACAACTCTTGTACAGCTTCCTCAAATTCTGTTTAAATTGTTTATTTGCCATACTGGTGAAAAATGGCTTTTCCAGAGGAAGTCCTTGGGGTATTCAGGAGCAGATACTGGCACAAAGGGACAGGTGTAGAATTCAGTTACATTAAGGGGTGGTTGACCTTTAAGTTAACTTTCAGTTTATTATAGAATGGTCAGTTCTATACAACTACAGTAGTTGTTAGTTGTCATTATTATTATCATGCACATTGTGGGGAGGGAGAGCAGAGGGGACAATGCCATGAAATGTTTAGGAAGAAATGTTTAGGAGGGGCTTTTGGTGGGGGGGTTAGTTCTCCTTTAAGTTCCCAAAATACTACCTTTGTCAGTTCAAGAAGTATTATTATGTTCATCTGGATACATACACTAAGAATATGTCTAATCCTCACAACAGCTCTATGGAATCAAACTATTCTGTGTGTGTCTTTCAGTTTAAAGCTCAATCTGCTATCGCTATAGCCTTGATAATATTTTTAGGCGTGGCATGGTGAAAACAATTAAGAACAAGAGTGTTCCATATACACTACTATTTGTCAGCAGTCATGGGAGACTGATCAGGGGTTAACTTGCCTTTTCAAAGTAATTCCATGCTCATCACTGTGTGGATGCACATCATATAAATATTAAACCTAGGAAGTCTGGGGTGATTACTATAATAGGGCATTTCTGTGCCATTTCAGAGTCTTAGTGCAACTAGGTTTAGTTAAAACAAATATGCTGATTGGTTGCTGTTGCATGATCCTTAATGTACAGCATGTGTAGTTCTATAGGGCATTGTATGAATGTATCTGTGTATACAATGTGCAGAATGAGACAGAGGCGCTGAGTGTGTATACTACTGCCAGATGCTGTAACTCCTATGTTTATTGCCTGAGGAAGCGGGTCTGAGACCGTGAAACGCGTTGTACTGATTGGAGTTCGTTAATAAATTTTGACTGCTTAATTACAGTCGTTATGTGTCTGCTTGGAGGAGGTAAGTCCACCACTGCCTCCTCTGATTACCAAGTTTTGGCTTTTAAACTCGTTTATATCCTTTTATCCTTTTGGCGCCTCTGTTCTTTCTATACAAGAATATATAATGTGCTCGGCCAGGGACCGCATACCAATGCTGCATTGGGCCATCAGACCCAGAAGTTTTAAATTTTTTGCTACTCAACTGTGGTGTGACTGTACTTCTGTGTTACTGGTCAGAAAGCCTGGAATATGATGGAAAACAGAGACCAATATTTATACATTGTTTTCAGAAAATGCTTACGGAAATGCTGTAATATACAGATATAGAACATGTTATGCACAATGCTCAGGACCTGGGGTATTACGGATAACGTATATTTTGAATATCTATAACTTATTTCTACTAGAAAATCCTGTAATCATTAAATAAATTACAGCTTCCAATAAGGATTAGTTATATCTTAGTTGGGATCAGGTACAAGACACTGTTTTATTATTACAGAGAAAAAGGAAATCATTTTAAAAAATTTGGATTATTTGGATAAAATTGATTTTAGGGGAGACAGACTTTCGGCAACTTGGAGCTTTCTGGATAAAGGATTTCCATATAATGGATCCCATACCTGTAATATATATTACCTGGGTAAGGCAATGCCCAGCGTAGTCTTTTATATGTGGATAAGTCCAATTTGCACTATAGTCCCTTCCCTCACAGTTCTTCCCTTGGAATGAACTAGCAGAGAGATTGTACCAAATGCTCAGTTAACACAACATGAAGTGAGCAAGCTCTCAAACTGTTATATCAAATATGATCC
This sequence comes from Xenopus borealis, assembly GCA_024363595.1. Classification (NCBI taxonomy): domain Eukaryota; kingdom Metazoa; phylum Chordata; class Amphibia; order Anura; family Pipidae; genus Xenopus; species Xenopus borealis. The sequence continues at coordinate 311,854 of JAMBMQ010000026.1, read as the reverse complement.
CTGCCAGCTCAATTAAATACATTTGTAATGATTACATCAGTAATTGCTTTCAGGTTTGTAATGAATCCGGGTGATGTTAAACACATATGGTAGCAACATTCCAAATGAAAAGAATATGCGGGGCAATGCAGAGCAAATATTGTTCAGAATCTGATATAACAGGAAAAGAAGGAACAGAAATGGGTAAAAGTGTAATAAATCAAAACTAAACATATTAGATAGAGTAGCAAATTAGTATATTGTTTGTGCAAGGCAGCATGTAGCTTCTCTATGGATAAAAATTGAAAACTGTTGTACGATGAGTAGATAATGATAAAAACATTTTTTGAATCATTGATAAGTATTCAGGCACAGAGATCTACATTGCTGAGAGAGAGGGGGAGACCAGTTGTATGCTTATCAGGAGAAATGAACTAAGAACTGTGTACACACATACACACACATACAATATGAGCACCATCCACATGAAAAATATACAACAGGGATTGGGGTGTGTTCGTTACTTGTTGCTCTAGTCCAGGGAACCTCAACCTTTTTTACCCATGAGCCACATTCAAATGTAAAAAAAAAGTTAGGGAGCAACACAAGAATGAGAAAGTTCTTGGGGTGTCAAATAAGGGCTGTGAATCACTATTGGTAGTCCCTTTATGGACTGGCAGCCTACAGAAGGCTCTCTTTGGCAGTATACCAGATTTTTATGCAACTAAAATTTGCCTCAAAATCAGAAAGTCAAAAATAAGCATTTGCTTTGAAGCCACTGGGAGCAACATTCAAGGGGTTGGTGAGTGACATGTTGCTCTGGAGTCACTTGTTGGGAATCACTGCTCTAGTCAATAGCATAATAAGCTCAAATGTCCATTACCAGTGAAAGGTGAATTTCTCCAAAAATTTGTGAAACACCGAAAATTCACCAAAATGCATTGGTCTATGGGTGTCTAGTTTTTTTACACCCATTGGAGTATAAGGGCAAAAAAAAAAAATTTTTAGCTTATCACTACCCGTTACCTTTAACTAAGGTGCATCAAAAATATGTCTCCAGAGCATACATAGTGTCTTCTTATTTCACACCCAAATTCAGGCTTTGTCAAAGGCAATTAACACCAGACAGTCAACAGTTTGTTTTAAATGGGACCTTTATTGCCATAAAGCAGATTGCCACACAAGAGTCTTTAGACTAGAGTTTTTTTCAACCCAACTTAACTATTTAACTATCTAAGGACACCCCAACCACTGGTCAATACAATCAGATCCATGACTGCTTGTTATTAAATGGGTAACACTATTTATAAAACCTAGGAAAAACCCAGTGGGCCCGAAAAAAACCCAGGACCTTGTGCACTCCACCGAGCCACAAATAAAAATGTGGTGTGGTTTTGCATGGGGTAGTGACAAGTGTAAGGAACTGGTTGGGAAAATGTTGGTAGCTGGATGATTCACAATGGGGTGGGGTCCTTTGGTGGCACTCCTGATGGGCTCCAATAGTCTGACACTGGTGATTTTGAGCTGGTGTTAATGTAAAATGTTTGTATAGTATAAACAACTGTATATGTTGTCCCAGATGGATGCAATGAGTAAAATATGAGTACAGGCCCGGACTGGCAATCTGTATATTCTGGCAAATGCCAGAGGTGCTGCTGTAAGATGCTATAGATGTTTGGGCCTCTGGGTACTTGAAATGCCTATTTTAAAGTTCAGACCTGTTGAGGAGAGTGTGTACCTTTCCATATAGTATGTGTGTTGGGTGTGTCAATAGGGATCATTTGTATATGTAAGCCAGTCTGTAAATTAAGTTGTTTTTCTGTTTGTGGGTGTTACGTGTATTTAATGTGTGCAGGCTGTGCCTTAGTGTCCATATTTTCATAGTGTATAGGTTGTGTATATCAACTTACATTTGAGTAGGATGTGTATAGCTGTACTGCGTCAGTGTGGGTAGTGTGAGTTTATGCAAGCTAAAGCATATCCAGAAATAGGTCTTCAGTTTCATAGTTACAGTAACGACAATACCTTCCTACACATTGGGTTGGCATAGATAAAAATGAGATAACATTGGAATATATTAGATTATTTTGCATGAGCTCAGCTCTTAAGAGATAGAAGAAAAAAAATATAGATATATAGATAGAAATAGAGATAGCTTTAGAAGAAAATCCTTCTGCAGAACAGTATAGTAAGGGTTCAGCTACCTGGAGTCTTGCCATCAGCTAGGCTAGGGAGATTCCTGAAGCAGGCTGAATATAGTACCTACCAGACATTACAGCTTGCATCTTAAATAATGGGCATCCTTATCCTTATCCAATAATATCCTAATCCCACAGATATAAATGAAAAGCTTCTCAGTTGTAATAAAGCAATAACAACAATGGTGTTCTGTTGCACACTGGGCCATTTGTTTGCAAATAATTCAGAAGACAATTAGAGCAGAGGATGAATGTATTATTTCTCTCTTCCATTTCCAAGGTGAACCAAACATTCAAAGTGTGATGATTCTCTGTGGCTTCCACAGCACTGCTAATAATGGAATTTAAGGCATATTTATTATAAGACCTGTACGGCAGAACTGCGCTGTCCCAAAGTTTTTAACAAATGCCCTATGTATTGGCCTGCCATTTGTATACACACTCATTTGTGATGAAACTAACTAAGTATCAGACATAATAGGATGCCGAGGCTGCAATATTCATTTTGTAAGCAGCTTTTTAAAAAAAAAACAAGGCAGTTTCACCCAGGGAAGCATGCAAGCAGAGCTATCTCCCAGCCCTACTGCAGCCATTACTGCCTGTTTATTTATACACACCTGGGCACATATGGGGAGGCCATTCCACTTGGGCTGTGGTCCAATTATCCTTCATCGCCACTAATCACCCAAAGATAATTGAGCAAGCTATCGCTAGGCTTATAGGCAGTCTACATCTGAGCTATCTTTTCCACCAATCCATAACTAGTCAGGTGCATTTGCAAGGCCGGAACACATCTGCTTCCATAGATAAATCATAAATGAAAGATGAAGACACATAATGAAAGATAATTATTTATTTTTCTGTAATATTGTATTTTAATTTGATCTACACTCAACTTTTAAGATAGTGTGTGCTTTTTATTTTTGTTTTTTAATTATGCATCCCCTGAGGAAAACAAATTTAACTCTGGCAGCTGAATTTGATCTGTTTTTCTCCCTCCATCCATGAAGGGGTATTATATCATATCATGGAACATTACAGATGGAAGAGTGGAGGAAATATCAAAACCAAACATTTAAGTCCTTATTAATGCAGTGATCCCTTGTTTGTTACTACTAATTTATTGTTGCTGTACAGTGCTTTGCCCTCAAGGAGCGCTATACAAATAAAAATATACATACATACAAGTAGAGGCAAATGCATCTCTTGGTAGGAAAGGTGATGGAATTATTGTAATAATAGACTATAGGAAGGATGAGTGAGGGACTTTATTTTAGCCTCTGAGAATGGTCTGTGGCTTTGGGATAGCAGGTATAGTAGCGAGAGATGGTGCCAATAGTAACAGTGGGATAATAGTCTCTGGGACGGGACTGGGTTGCGGGATAGCAGGTATAGAAAGAAGAGATTGTGTCTATTGTAGTAGTGGGACAATAGTCTCTGGGAAGGGATTGTGGGATATCAGGTATAGCAGGGAGAGATGGTGCCTATAGTAACAGTTGGATAAAAGTCTCTAGGAAGGAACTGGGGTGTGGGATAGCAGGCATAAAAAGGGACTGTGAGATGTTGGAGGATGGTGCCATAAGCCAAGTTAACAATTAGACTGCACAATTTCCTGCACTTGCTTGGTGTTTAGTTCGCCTTAAACATGACAAGCAGGTAAAATATACATAACACTGTTGCTGGGTGCCTAGAGGCAACTGTAAGGTCACTGTGCTTTCCACATACAGACTTTGCATCATAAAGCTTTCATATTCACTAAATGAGATCAGAGAAGCCCTGTGTCCTGCAGAGACTGTAATCTAATAATGTATTACATTCTTGGATCTAAAGATTTAGACTTTAGACAGCAGTTTTGCTCACAAAATCACTTTAAAGATTTGGCATGTGACATTTTCAGGCCAAGACCTCTACTGGAAAGTGAGTAGGAATGTCTTAATTTAATACTCTGACATAGAGGCATGCATGGTATGAAGACAGAAGTCCTGCTTTGATGATTGGTTTGGTTAATGAAATTTACCAATCACATATACAGTACATAACTATGGGTGCTTCCTACTGAAATAGATCTCCATAGAACTTCCAATCTCTCTTTTGCAAGTAGCTCCACCGCTGTTGGATAGTTCTTCTTTTGGTGTAGTTTGTCTTCAAGCATGGTGTGTAAATATGTGACATATCATCTACCATAAAAACCTATAAGGTAGTGTAAAGGTCGGCACCCTAAACTCAGAACCAGTGTCAAGCACCCTGGTCTCGGCTCGTGCTTCTGCCTATAACGGCCGCCTTTCACGTCGGGAGGAGCCCTTGGCTAATCTGATGCTGCCAGGTCTTAAAACGAGAGGTGCAAGACAAAAGGTTCTGAGCAGGCAAAGGGGCACGACTGTAAGCAAAAGTCTTTTGGCAGAAGGTCAAAGTACAGACGAAGACAGGCTGGGTCGAGGCAGGCGGATAGTAAGAGTAGTCAGGCAAAGTGTCAAAAACCGGGTAATCAATCAGAAGAGGATGAGACAGAATCAGTAGTGGGATAACCGGGACGGATCAGGATACAGGAGTCAGGAGTAGTCAAAACCAGGCGGGGGTCAAACACAGGAATCAGCACAAACAGCAACCAGAATCAAGCAAAGGCACCAGGAACTAAACCTATAACGGGCAATGACAGAAAGCCGAACCGGCTTTATACGTCAGCGCGCCTGTGCCTTTAAGATAAACCCGGAAGTGCGCGCACGCATAGGAGCCAGCGGCAGTGGATGAACAGCGCAGACAGGCCCGGACTGACAATGTCCCTGTTCAGGATTTTTCCCGAAGGGCCGCTCTAAATTTTATTTAAATGGGCCGCTTGGGTGCCTCTGCTTTGAATCTGGAAGGCACTAGGACCGGCCGGCTGCTGCATTCTCTTCCCTCTGCAGCTCGCCCCTCCCACGTCTCTCTGTTCTACTGCTTCCATTCCGTGCAGGCCTGGCTACAGTGCAAGCCATTGGTGGAGTTGCTCCTTTCAGGGTTAGCAGGGCTGAACCTTGAAGACGAAGATGAAGACTGGATCTCGGTCTGTGACTATCTGTCTCTCTCTCTTCACTTTCTGTCCCTCACTCTGTCCCTCAGGCACTCCCTGTCTCTTTTTGCACTTTCTGTCTCTCTCTCTCTGTCCCTTTCCCTGTCTCTCTCTGCACTCTCTGACTCTCTCTCTCTGCCACTTTGACACTTTGCCTGACTACTCTTACTGTCTCTCTCTCTTCACTATCTGACTTTCTCTCTGCACTCTCTCTCTGTCCCTTTCCCTGTCTGTCTCTCTGCACTCTCTCTCTGTATTTCTGCTCTGTCTGTCTCTCTCTTTGTCCCTTTCCCTGTCTGTCTCTGCACTCTCTGTCTCTCTGCACCCCCCCTCTCTCTCTCTCTCTGTCCCTTTCCCTGTCTCTCTCTGCACTCTGTCTCTCTCTCTCTGCACTCTCTCTCTCTGTCTGTCTCTCTGCACTCCCTCTATGTCTCTCTGCACTCTGTCTCTCTCTCTCTGTCCCTTTCCCTGTCTCTCAGCACTCTGTCTCTCTCTCTTCACTCTCTCTCTCTCTGCACTCTCTGTCCCTCTCTCTGTGTTTCTCTGCACTCTCCTTCACACTCTGTCTCTATGCACTCTCTCTCAGCACTCTCTGTCTCTCTCAGCACTCTTTGTTTCTCTTCTCTCTCTTTGAATTACACTTAAAGGAGAAATAAACCCAAAATAGAAAAACCCTATCCCCTTACCCTGGGTAGACCCCCTCCATCCTCCCCCAAGCCTACCTGCCCACCTGGGCAAATGCCCCTAATTTTTTATGTACCACTCAATGCAGATCTGGCCTTGGGACTTCATGGGCGCCATCTTCTTATTTCGGTCTTCTTCGGAGTCAGACTGGCTTTTTCGGCGCATGTACAGTTGGAGTAAATTTCCAGTCCCAATCGCCAAAATTCTTCGAAAATTTACAGGACTTTCATCTCATGTGCAGTTGTTTGGGACCAGAAACTTACTACAACTGTGCATGTGCCAAAACTTCCAAAGAAGAACGAAAAAAAGATGGCACCTGTGAACTCCAGAGGCCTGAATCTGCATGGAGGGGTAAGTAAAAAATTAGGGGCATTTGCCCAGCGGGACAGGTAGGCTGAGGGGAGGTCTACCCAGGGTAGGGGGGTAGGGTTTTTTTTAATTTCAGGTTTGGTTCTCCTTTAAGTGAGAAAGGCTGCTCTTTATGCACATTTTGGCAGTGGATATGTACAAGCGCGTTTACATGTTACATACATAGTTACATCGTTATATAGTTGAATTGGGTTTAAAAAAGACCGAGTCCATCAAGTTCAACCCCTCCAAATTAAAAACCCATCATACATACAC
>JAMBMQ010000026.1:267676-285015 GCA_024363595.1 Xenopus borealis | reverse complement strand
GCGACGTTTGCGAACATTCGGCGAGCGCGAACAAGTTCGCCGGCGAACAGTCCGCGACATTCCTAATTAGAAACTGTAACTAACAGGCTGAGATGGGACAGGCTTAGGAACTTCAGCTAAATTATATACAAAAACAAACCTCTCAACAAAAAAATGATCAACATGAACTATAGGTAACATTTAATTTACAATCATATGTTAAAATTCATTTTTTAGTGCCAGTATCACTTTAAGGGGCAACTGTATGTAGTACATCTTAGAGTCCTGATAGGACTCCCTGTCTCCTGCTCTGTTCTGCCTTTCCTATGCTCCCTGTGTGTGTCATACTCTGCTTGCCCAGTGCTGCTTGTGTGCCATACTCTCCTTGTCCTATGCTCCCTGGGTGTGCCATACTCTGCCTACCCTGTGCTCCCTGTGTGTTCCAGGGACCTGGTGTTTTCCAGATAACTGATCTTTCCGTAGTTTGGATCTTCATACTTTACGTCTAAGGGCATAGCACCACAATAGTTTTCTGTGCGATCCGATTCACTGAGCAAAGTCGGAGTGGAATGTGACAGAAATAAGGTAAGTAATAGAATTGTCGGATGGTGTCGCAGCTTTGATCCGACATGATAACTGTTGGATGCAAATGATGTAAGCTGCGTCAGCATCTGTCGCATCGGATCAAAGCTGCCACATCATGAGACAATTCTATTACTTACCTTATTTCCCTTGGATATAAAGTGACGCCTGAAATTTTGCGCAGAGCATCGGATCACATGGAAAACTCTACTAGAAAATCATGTAAGCATTTAATAAGCACAGTAGGCTGGTTTTGCTTCCAATAAGGATTAATTATATCTCAGTTGGGATCAAGTACAAGCTACTGTTTTATTATTACAGAGAAAAAGGAAATCATTTTCAAAAATTAGGATTATATGAACAAAATGGAGTATATGGGAGACAGCCTTTCTGTAATTTGGAGCTTTCTGGAAAATGGGTTTCCGGATAATGGATCCCATACCTGTACTACATAATATGCAACTGAATCAGCTGATGAAGAATCTGTTCATGTGACACCCTTAGCCTCCCCAAACAAAAAAGTCACCCTCCGCCTATGCTGGACAGGAAGGGGGAACATAGCATTGCATTGTGTGTATTGGACACTCTCTCTTTTAATGAATGAATTAAGGAATGGGCATATGTCCTTTGCCCATAATCTAAGAAATGATCTAATGAATTAGCTGTCTCAATTACAAACTGCAGAGAAGCAGTTTAATAGTTTTAAGAAACCACAAAACAATTAAGGTCAATTACAAAATATTCAGTAAATTTAATGCAAGAATAGCTGGAGGGACACAGGTGTTAAATATGTGAGAGAATAGGATTATGAACGAGGCTTTCTAGGTTCTTGCTAAAAATCCTGAATTAACTCCAGTAGATAAAGGAAAAAAGGGCCCCTCTGTAGTATGGACATTTGTGGCTCCACTCTTTAGCTGCTGTAGCATCTCTTACAAATTGTTGTCCAAAGAGGTGTTATTGCTGGGGTCCCACAGAGCAACAGATTAAGGAAAAATAATGGCAACAGTTCCCCAAATGAATGTTTGCCAACATTAAAGGAGAACTAAAGCTTAACTAAAGAAGAAGCCTAGAAATGTTATACATTATATTTTGGGTTTCCAAGGCAACCACAGCCCTTTAACTGTAAATATCTGTGTCTCCAAAGTCTTCTTTTCTGCTGATTTACTGCACATGCTCTGTGCTCCTGTCACCTACTGAGCTTGGGGACCCACTCACAATATACAGTACACATAGAACAGAAATGTCACAATATAATGCTGATTAGTAATTAATACAGATAATTATTACATAGTAGCACCACTACAACTAGCATCAGAATTTCATAATCAGCTTTGTAGAATCAGCTTATATGACAGATATATATTTTCTGCTTGAAGATTTGCAATGACCCATAAGCTTAGCTTCTTAAAAGCTGCTCAGAGCCCACTAAGCATGTGAGTGTCGCAGACAAGTTTGAAGTCCTGCATTATTGTTGCTGTTAAGAAACTAAAACTTAAGGCTGGTGTAATAAGTTCAGTATATAAAATATGGCATTTTTATCCTTTTTTAATTTTTAGGGTTTATTTCTCCTTTAAGTAGGATGGCTGTCTGGGAAGTATTGGGGTGTTGTAAGTACCATAGCTTAAAATCTCAGAATCAAGAACAGCAGAGGAGACAGCTGAAAAATAATCAGCTTGGCAGTTCTAATTTACTAAAATAATAGGGCCCCACCACCACAAAAGGTGTCCTGGGAAACAGCACTCTCAAAAAGACTCAACAAATGGAAGCGCCTGCATACGGTGAGCTGCCGTAGACTGATGTACAGCTTGCTACAAATCACGACACTGAAGGCCAGCTTGTCGTGCAGTTCTGGTATAATAATGCTTTCCATATTTAGAAACGCCATTGTTATTTTTTTACCCATCAGATTTTCTTGGAAGGAGAAGAAAAGTCAGGTTGTGAAGCGATGGGAAAAAAATAAGATAAAGGGAATAAGATGAATTTTATGGATGGGAGCTTGCGTCCTTTCAGTGATAAACCAGGAAACAGCAGGCTAAGATGAAATAGCTACATAAACATCCTTCTATCACAGAACCAGTAAGGGTGTCATCAGACTTGAAGTTGTCTCCAGCTGCCCCTGCCTCTGCTTAAAGGAAAAGTAAATGTTTTTCTTTTTCTTTCTGTAAATTTGCTCTAAACAGCCCCCCAGATTAATGTACCTTAGTCCCTGCTGCAAGTCTGCTCTGGTTTCTGTGTTATCAGCAGCAGGTTTCACCTTCTTCCTGGTGCAGAGTGAAGCCCAGCCCCTTAGCTTACTGAGCGGTCCATTTGCTGCTGTTCCACAATAGAGAGGAAGAGGGAGCCAGTGTTTCATTAGTAAGCTAGTTTCCCCAAGCAAAAGCTGCTACACACACTGCTCTCTGCTATGTCACATTATGCAAATGATCTCCAAGACTAGTCTGAGAGATAAGGTCAGCTCAGAAAGCTAAGGGGCTGGGCTTCACTCTGCACCAGGAAGAAGGTGAATCAAGCTGCTGATAACACAGAAACCAGAGCAGACTTGCAGCAGGGACTAAGGTACATTAATTTGAGGGGCTGTTTAGAGCAAATTTAGAGATAGAAAAAAAAACGTTTACTTGTTCTTTAAAAATAATGAAATACCTTGAAATCCATGTATTAAAAGTAAACAAATCCTTTCTCCTCAAGGTACTTCGTGCAGGCAGATTGACAGATAATCTCCCAGGGATGGCCACTTTAGCAGAACACAGTAGACTTCTGTAGAACTGCACTAGAGTGTTGGCAGTCGGAGCAGAAAGCTTGTGCAAAGAGGAAAGAGAGATGCTCAGATATCACATACCTTTAATAAGGGCTCAAAGTGTACACTGTCGATAGGAGCTGAGAGGGCTAAATTTGAATGATTGAGCCAGATCAAAGGGGCTGCTTTAATGAAGGAACTCTCTGGAGCTGACAGGCTTACAAGAGCGCAATGGAAGATGGAAGCAGTGCATTGGTGGAGTTAAATCAAGGTGAAAGTACAGTGTAGTGTGTTGTGCACAATGCAAATAGGAAAATGAAAAATACTATTTATATGACAATACAATCAGACCTCGGTTGGTATAGTGTGCCATCCAGCAAAGGGGACCCCATTAATGTTATATTAATTGGCCCCAAGCAGACCTGAGTTTCTGACCAGGGTTTGTGCCCACGGGATATACTACAATACTAATGGGGGTCATTCTCAACCACTGTGTGTTTATACTCAAGAACTAAGGGGCCCATTAGCAAGAAAATGCCCCCATTAAATGTTGTAATTTAGTTTGATATAAAAATTGTTAGCTATTCTTTTACTCTGTACCCCAATATGTTTAACCTTTAGTTCATTTACAATTTAAACTAATGGCATTCGCAATATTACAAAACAGATACCCATGCATGTTTGAAATCAGAGGTGATTTCCTGGTCTGTCCATAAAATAGAAATTAGTTTTGGGGGTCATGTGTTGTACATAGTGAAATTAATTCAGAGTGTGAGGGTAGGGTAAGAAAGAAGTAAGATCTGAAAGACAACAAGAACATTCATGTAATCCTGCACATGGGAAGTGGGGCATTGTGTAAAAGATTTCCTGCACCAGCTCCTTCTTAGTGCGCGGTTCCTGGATTTAAAGGCGCAGGTGCGCTGACGTATGACGTCAGCGTGCAATGGCCCCAAATTTGAAATATTTAAAGGGGCATTTTTGTTTTTCTTTGCCCGTGATAGGTTTAATCCTGGTGCCTTGTATCTTGTGCTGCAAAGCTTCTTGTCTATTCTGATTCCTGTGTTTGACCCTGCCTGGGTTATTGACTTCTCTGACCTCTGAAACCTGACCCGTGCCTGCATATTGACTACCTCTTCTGCCTGATCCAATCTGATTGACTACCCGGTTTGACCCTTGCTTGTCTGACGATACTAGCTATCTGCCTGCCTCGACCCAGCTTTTCTGACTACGATTCTGCCTGCTCCTGTTTGTACTGTGACCTTGGGCCTTAAAGACTTTAAATACAGTTGTGCCCCATTGCTGGCCAGAACTCTTGCCCTGTACCTCTCGATTAAATCCAGGTAGTATCTGAGTAGCTGAGGGCTCCTCCCGAAGCCAAAGGTGGTCACACTATCTCAAGCTCCACAGCAGCTGCCTGTTCCTGGTCCCTCTCGTCCTGTGGGTTCTCCTGCCATGTGGGGTAACACTGCTAAGCCCCATGAACCCAAGATTGCATTCCCTGCAAAATTTAGTGGGGACAGAGCAAAGTTTTTTGTGTTCCGTGAGGCATGCAAATGATATCTCAGTTTTTTCCCTCATTCATTCCCTCTGGTGAGGAAAAAGTGAGATTTGTTATGACTCTCCTAGAGGGTGATCCCCAAATTTGGGCTCTCAGGGTGCCTTCCTCTGACCCTGCTCGTTATTCCCTGGATTCATTTTTTAACAACATGGCCATTCTTTACGATGACCCGGATTGCGCATCTACTGCTGAATCCGCGATTTGTAAGTTGCGACAGGGGAAAAGGGATGCAGAGGTGTACTGCACCGAGTTCCGCTGGTGGGCTGTAGAAACTGGGTGGAACGATACTGTTCTGCGTAGCCAGTTCCGTATTGGGTTATCAGAGTCTATCAAGGATAGTCTTGTAAATTACCCCTTGTCGCCTAATTTGGATGATCTCATGTCCCTTGCCATCCAGATTGATAGGAGACAGAGGGAAAGAAGGGGTGAAAGGTCTAATTCAAATTTTTCTGGGGATACCAGTGTTAAGACTAACTTGGTTACCAATGTTAAGTCCCGTGCACCTCTACCTCAGGAGGAGCCTATGCAGTTAGGCACATCTTGCTTAACTCCTGAGGAGAGGGCACGCAGGCGATCTTTGGGTCTATGTATATTCTGTGGGGGAAAGGGTCATTTTCTAAGCCAGTGTCCAACGAGGTTGGGAAACTCCCAAGCCTAAATGGAGAAGGAGAGCTCTTATTTTGGGGTTACCTTGGTTGCAAAGTTGCAACCCACATATTGATTGGGTAACCAGGAAGGTGCTTGGTTGGGGTCTAACATGTCAAAGGTCCTGTATTTCTTCTGTAGTGGCAGCTACTGTTCTTGAGGGCTAGAAAGCCGCAGAGATATTACCCCCACACAGGCAGTATGACTGCCCAATTGACTTAATCCCTGGGTCTACCCCTACTCGTGGTAGAACATATCCTCTTTCTTTGCCGGAGACCCAGGCAATGAAGGAGTATATTAAAGAAAACCTCGAGAGGGGTTTCATCAGCCCTTCTAATTCCCCTGCCGGGGCGGGATTCTTTTTTGTTGGTAAAAAAGATGGTGGTTTTCGTCCCTGTATAGATTAAAGGGGTCTTAATAAGATCACCATTAAGAATCGATATCCCCTTCCTCTAATATCTGAATTGTTTGACCAGGGCAAAAATGTCAATCTTTTCTAAACTTGATCTTAGGGGGGCTTATAACCTCATCCGAATCAGAGAAGGAGATGAATGGAAAACGGCCTTTAACACCAGGGATGGCCACTATGAGTATCTCGTAATGCCATTTGGCCTTTGTAATAAACCAGCAGTGTTCCAGGAATTTGTTAATGACATCTTCCGGGACCTGCTGGGGTATTTGTAGTAGTCTATTTGGACAATATTCTATTTTTTTCTTCTAATTTATCTGAACACCGAAATCATGTCCGGGAGGTTAAGAAGGAATAAACTCTTCGCTAAGCACGAAAAATGTTTTGAAGTTCCTTCTATCCATTTCCTGGGGTTCACCATTTCTAATAAGGGTTTAGAAATTGATCCTAAAATGGTTAGAACTATTCTGGAGTGGGCCAAACCTTTTCCTTGCGGGGAATTCAGAGATTCTTGGGCTTTGCAAATTATTACCGGCAATTGATTAAAATTTTTCTTTGATTGTGGCTCCTCTTACTGATTTAACCAAGAACGATGCAGATCCGAGCATATGGTCTCCTGAGGTTATTCAAGCCTTTAAATTTCTTAAAAAAGAATTTGTATCTGCCCCCATTCTTCGTCATCCTGACACTACTCTGCCTTTCATTGTTGAAGGAGATACCTCTGATGTGGGAGCAGGGGCAATCCTATCTCAAAGGCATCCAACAACTAACAAGGTACACCCCTGTGCCTTCTTCTCTAAAATATTTTCGCCTGCTGAGGCTAATTATGTAAATTAATTAAAAGTAAACATAAATACTTCTTTACAAGTAATACAGTATACAGGTGAAATAACATAATACTTTACTAATGATATTCTGGGAATACATAAAATAAATAGCAGTCATAAAGATATAGTAGTTTGGCTTTTATAATATAGTAGACTTTTTTATTTGGTAAAATAAAGTATCTGTAGCATTTACTACTGTGCAACATGTGCACTGATCCTGCAGGTGTAACTGTCTAGCTGCTGTAGCTCACTCCAGGCTGAAGACGGGTTGGACTAGTCTGTCAAGACCTTAAGAGTCCTTACTCTCATGGGTCCCTGCCGGCCTAGACCTGCTCCCCTCATGAGTGAGGTGCTGTTCACACATGCGCGTGGGGGCATAGTTTAAAAGTTGGGAGAGGACTGCCAGGAACGCCAATTTAGTTCTAGTGCCGGGGGGGGGCAATGCATCATGACTGAAGACAGTAAAAAACTAGTTTGCAGTGACTTATAAAAAGGCATATAATCAGTAAAACATTGATGTGGGGGTACTTCTTACACACATGATGAGGTACAAATATAGAGAGAATATTATATCACCTTTTTCTAAGACATGATGATAGTAGGAGTCACTGGGGAGATCCATGACCAAATAAAGGCACAAGGCTACATGTCATAGAATTCCAAAGTGACTTTAAATATCCTCATCTTTTAAGTAGGGGGTACATTCATGGTCACTCCTGCCATGAGACAACTCAGACAACAGTGGACAGTCACCAGGGGCAGCTTTCTGATAACTTTAAAAGCTGAAAAAGCTCGGTTAGTACTGTACAAACATTTGAGTACAGTGGACGTGTTTTTTCCCCACATTGCACCATTTGTTTTCTGATGTTTCCAGCACCATTGCAAAAGCAATGGGCAATTCTCTTGATGCAATTGTGCTGCACCCACTACAATAATTTCTGCCTGCATAATGAATGCAACCGTGAGTGCATTTAATAGCAAATTAGACACAAGTCTGTCTGGTGTCATTGCTGGTGTTCGACTTTCAAATAATGTCTGTAACAAATTCTTTAGACAAAAGTGGTCTGCATCTATTGCCAGTGGGTGCCAAGAGAACCCTGTAACAACTACTACTTCCTGACCAAGTTGTAGCAACAGAGTTCCTTGGTGCCTTGTTAGAAAAAGACCGGAAAGACAGTGATTTGTGTTCCCCTTTTTTCACCACCAAGTCAATGACTCTCTCATAGTCACATAAATTTTCACCTTGAAGCTATACAGCCAAAATCATATGCTCGTTGCAACTTTTACGGCTACTGTAATTGAATGTCCCATCACTATAGGGGAATTCTCATGTCCCAGAGTCTTGTTAGTTCTTATATTGTATGAGCTATAAGGATATGATATGCTTCTGCATGTCTGTAACTATTAAGAGCATATTTTTCCTATAGCAACAACCTGCTTATAGTCTTACTGTTCAATTATTCTATATTTCAGGCCTTCAGCAATCAAAGTGGCTATTTTTAACATTAAAGTAAAACCACATGTGTTTCCATTCATAATAACTGAGCAGATATTTCTTTACATGGAAATAGTAGGCTAGTTACCAAAAGGCTTATTCAAAGGTCAGACTACAAAACCAAGTAACAACGTCAGGTCAGCAGCTTTAACTATTTAAACTGGAAAGAAGGCCACCTACACACTAATATTACGAATTAAAAAAATACACTTGTTGGATTAGGAATTAAATTTTACATGGTAGAGTTAAATATTTGCAGTGTAAACAATGTTACAACGTTACATAGTTAGATTGGTTTTAAAATAGACTAAAACCCATCAAGTTTAATGCCTCCTAATGAAACCAAGAACCCATGCACACACTGACCCCTCCATAAACTCACATTAACTATATATACTCATACACTAACTGTAGCTTTTGGTATCTCAATAGCCTTGGCTATTCTGCTTGTCCAATAAATCATCCAAGCCACTCTTAAAGACATGAACAGAATCAGCCAGCACAACAACATAAAAATCAGGACAGAATCCCTTTAAAGGCAACATGGACCTCAGGTTGGCTTCGAACAGCCTTATTTTTTGTTTAATGGCACACATTGATTTTCTCTATCAGTGTATTTTAAGGGGTCTGATACCAACCTGTGTCTCCTCTGATTGAAATCAATGCTGGTCACTGCTTGAAATGCTAGTTTTCTGGTAGGAAAATTCCCATTTGAGTGCTTGGGAAACTATGCCTGATAGACAATTTTTGATGTTCAATGGGAACTGGAAGGAAGTGGTACTAGACCCGTCATCCAGAAACACAAATCTGTATAATAAAAGTCCTTTTCAAATTAAACATGAAATCCAATTTCAAATTTTTATTAACGTATTCATAGCTGTTTTAAGCTCATTTAAAAATCTCAGCTGTCAATCAAATATTGTCTGCCACTCCTCTATGCCTTAGGCATAGAGGTGGGGCAGATAATTACTTTCACTTTCCATTCAGCTCTTCCTAGATGCCACTGCTCCCCACACATTCCCCCAGTTCTCTTAACCATTTAATTGTGTAGCCAGGACACGGAGATAGACATTGGGTCCCCCATTCTGGTGCACAAACAAGATTCTGAGATGATGCAAAGCTTGCCTTAATAACCGTTTCCACAAAATGGCTCCTGCCTGCTTGCTATAATTATGAATTCCCACATTGAAGGAAACAAGATTAAAATAATTTATATAGTGTAATTAATGTTCATTTTGCTTGACTAATGTGATAAAATCGGATTTTGAATATTTTTTTGAGGTGACAGGTCCACTTTAGGCTGCCCTTTTCTGTTTCTCTTAAAGAAAGTTGGCAGTTTGAGCCCATCTTCCAAAGGGGTTTTATACCCAAACAGTATATTAATCTTAATCAGAGTGCTTTTGTGAGCAGTTTTGCAATCTATATTAATTTACAGTATTGGGTAGCTTCTAAGATATGAGTTACCAGGTTTTTGTCTCAAAAGCTACTGCTGCCTGTATTGTCAACTAACTAGGGTCAAGATTACTATGAAATAGTACTTCTGAAATGATATTGCTGAGGCAAAAGTCTGGTATTAGAAGCCTAAAACTGCCAACATCACAGGAACCACTATACAGAAAAAGAATGAAAAAACTTCTCAGAAAAGCAAACTGGGTAACTGTAAGGGACGCTTACCCGGCGTCCGAAGATGGCGGCGTCCTTCCTGGTTCCGGCACTGTACGTGAGTCACCACTCCCGCGACAAAACGAGTCGCGCGTCAACTCGGTCGCCGGCGTCTCGGCGCCAGCGTCGGATTGGTCGCCGGCGACGAAACGTCAACATGCCGACGCGATGACGTCACTGCGTCAGTTTTGGCGCCAGAATGGGCCTTTAAAAGCTGCCAGATTACTACAGACTGTGCCCAAGTATAGGTCTTTATTATTAAAGTTCCTGGGTGCTATTTCCTGCTATTGATTCCTGTTTTGACCTTTGCCTGAATACTCGTCTGTGAACCTTCTCTGCCTTGATTGACCCTTTTTGCTTGGACTTTGACTACTCTCTTGCTTAACCCTTCGGATACCTCGTTAGTATTGGACTTTGCTTCTTCCTTGGTCCGCAAACATATCTCCGGAGCCTTCAGGCCCTGACAGTATACTTGGGCCATGGACCCTTCTGAAGAAGCACAACCTGATTTCGGTCGGGCCTTCCGTGGTTTGGCAGCCCGTATGGACTCTTACGAGGCCCGACAGTCCCATTTCGGACAAGCGCTGGAGGCCATTCTGGAGAAACTCTCGGCCCTCTCTCCTGCACCTTCTCCTCCCATTGCAGCCGCAGCGCCACTGGTTCCCCTTCATGCATCTGAACCACGCATTCCAGCACCTCCTCTCTACTCTGGTGATCCTCAAACATGCCGACGTTTCATTAACCAGTGTCAGATCCAATTTACTCTGTTACCCAGTCAATTTGTTTCTGAGCGTGCCAAGGTGGGTTATATTATCACTCGTCTCACTGGGAAGGCACTTGAATGGACATCTCCTCTGTGGGAAAAGGATTCCCCTCTTATCGATGATGCCATGGCCTTCATCGACGAGTTCAAGACCATCTTCGATGCACCCGGGAGGGTGACCTCTGCCTCTTCTCGTCTGTTACAGCTTCGCCAGGGGAGCCGCAGTGCCTCCGAATATGCGATTGAATTTCGCACTCTTGTCGCGGAAACCAGCTGGAACAATGAGGCTTATCACACGCCTTAAGGATGACCTGGTCTCCCGAGAGTTGCCTACACGCTTCGAAGATCTCGTAGCATTGGCCATCAAGGTGGACACCCGTTTGAGAGAGCATCAGGCTGATAAGGACAGGAACAAAAGACTTCAGCCGTTTCTGGCTCCCCAATTCCAGAAACCTATCCTTCCTTCTCCTTTGACCTCTTCTTCCTCGACTTTGGCTCCAGATGAACCCATGCAAATCGGACTAGCCCGGCTTTCCGAACAAGAAAAGCTGCGGAGACGGGCAGCAGGACTTTGTCTATACTGCGGAGGCAAATCTCACTTCACCCATGATTGTCCTGTGAAGCCGGGAAACTCCAATGCCTAGGTAAGCTGGGGGAAACTTACCTGGGCGGCATTGACTCTTTTCCCCGTTCCGCTTCTCATCGTTTTCTTCTTCCAGTCCAGATTGTGCTCCCTTTCAAGACCATTCGGACTCAAGCTTTCCTGGACTCTGGTGCAGCAGGGAATTTCTTTGATCAAGCCTTTGCAGAATTCCACTCCATACCACTTCTCTCCCTGGCCACCCCACTCCAAGTCGTGGCAATAGATGACCAACCACTTTCCACAGCCATCATTTCCAAGTCCTCCCAAGAGTTGTCTTTCAAGGTGGGAGCTCTGCATACTGAGAGACTGTCTTTCCTCCTCATCAGCTGTCCCTCCACTCCAGTAGTGCTCGGATTGCCTTGGCTGTGCCGTCATAACCCTCTCATTGACTGGTCCGCGGCACAAATCTCACGTTGGAGTCCCTACTGTCATCAGAATTGCCTTCCTGCCGACCCTCTTGTGAAGCTGTCTTCAGTTACTACTGATCTTCCGTCTCTTCCTGCGGCCTACCAAGATTTTATTTTTTTGTAAAAGATCTGCTGAAACCTTACCTCCCCACCGACCTTACGACTGCCCTGTTGAACTTCTTCCTGGCACACTACCTCCCCGTGGTCGCATTTATCCCCTCTCCCCTTCTGAGACCAAAGCCATGAAGGAGTATATCCAGGAAAATCTCCAAAGAGGATTCATTCGTCGTCCTTCTTCTCCTGCTGGAGCAGGATTCTTCTTTGTTGAGAAAAAAGATGGCAGTTTACGTCCTTGCATTGATTATCGGGGCCTGAACAAAATCACCGTGAAGAATCGTTACCCCCTCCCTCTCATTTCTGAATTGTTCGACCAGCTCAAGGGTTCCTGTCTTTTCACGAAACTGGATCTTCGAGGTGCATATAACCTTATCTGTATCAGAGAGGGAGACGAGTGGAAAACTGCATTCAATACCCGTGATGGTCATTATGAGTATCTTGTGATGCCCTTTGGTCTCTGTAATGATCCCGCGGTTTTTCAAGAACTCGTCAACGATATATTCCGGGACTTGTTAGGCCTCTGTGTGGTTGTCTACTTAGACGATATTTAAATTTTCTCCAAAAATCAGAAAGATCATCGCCTCCAAGTGCGTGAAGTTCTGTCCCGATTGAGGAAGAACTCCCTATATGCCAAGTTGGAGAAGTGCACTTTTGAAACTTCCTCTATTCCCTTCTTAGGGTACATTATTTCTTCAAGAGGTTTTGAGATGGACCCAGCAAAAGTGTCTGCTATCCTCAAGTGGCCTCTCCCCACCAGTACCAAAGCCATTCAGAGATTCATTGGCTTTGCTAACTATTATAGACAATTTATCAAGGGGTTCTCTTCCAAAATCGCCCCCATCCTGTCTCTTATCTGTAAAGGGGTAAACCGCACTTCTGGCCTCCACAAGCATTGGAATCTTTCGCAGCACTTAAAGAATCCTTCTCCTCGGCCCCCATCCTCCGACACCCTGAACCTTCGTTGCCATTCTTTATTGAAGTGGATGCCTCCGATGTTGGTGCTGGGGCAGTGTTATCCCAACGGTTCCCTAGTGATGGGAAGTTGCATCCATGTGCTTTCTTTTCTAAGAAATTCTCTTCTCCTGAACAGAATTACGATGTTGGTAATCGGGAGTTATTGGCAGTCAAGCTTGCCCTAGAAGAGTGGAGACATCTACTTGAAGGTTCCTCTGTACCTGTAACCATTTTCACAGACCACAAGAATCTCGAGTATATCCAAACCCTCAAGCGCTTAAATCCCAGACAAGCTCGATGGGCACTCTTCTTTTCCCGGTTCAATTTTATTATTACTTTCCGGCCTGGCTCTAAGAATAGAAAGGCAGACGCTCTTTCCAGAAGCTTCATCCCTGAAGATCCGAGCTCTGATGATCCTGAGCCTATTCTGCCCCCAACCAAGATTGTGGCTGCAATCTCTCCTTCTTTGGCCTCTCAGTTGCTAGCCGCACAGTCTACAGCTCCTCCTAATACCCCCATGGGGGTAGCATTTGTTCCACCCGAACTTCGCCATTCCATTTTGTCCCAGACTCATGTATCCAAACAAGCCGGTCACCCTGGGGTCAGAAGGACTACTGAACTTTTATCTCGTCTAGTTTGGTGGCCATCTCTCCGTAAGGATGTGGCCAACTTTGTTTCTTCATGTTCCATCTGTGCAACCTCCAAATCTGGACACTCTCCTCCCAAGGGTTTATTACAACCATTACCCATACCTTCTCGACCGTGGACCCATCTGGCGATGGACTTCATTGTGGATCTTCCAGTTTCCTTGGGGTACACCCTGATTTGGGTTGTCGTGGACAGATTCAGTAAGATGGCTCATTTCATTCCCTTGCACAAGTTACCAACGGCCGTGGAGCTATCCAGTCTCTTCATTCAACATATTTTTCGTCTTCATGGATTTCCCCGTGAAATTGTGTCCGATAGAGGTCCTCAGTTTGTTTCTCGATTTTGGCGTTCCCTCTGCAAGGCACTCAACATCTCGCTTCAGTTTTCCTCCGCTTACCATCCTCAATCCAACGGAGCCTCCGAGAGAACAAATCAAGCATTGGAGCAGTTTTTGAGGTGTCATATTTCTTTGTGCCAAGATGATTGGGCGGATCTGCTTCCCTGGGCCGAATTTGCTCACAATAACGCCTTGCATTCGTCTTCTGGAAGATCGCCCTTCTTTTGTGTCTATGGTCAACATCCTCTGGCTTTTCCTCAGGATCTGCTTCTTACTGACGTTCCTGCGGCCAACGACAACGCTGCTCATATGTTGGCCATCTGGCATGCTGTTGAAGCCAACTTAGTGAAGAGCTCCATCTCCCAAAAGAGGTTCGCTGACAGGAAGCGTGTCCCTGCTCCTCTGTATTCTCCCAGTGACAGGGTATGGCTTTCTACCCGGAATTTACGTCTCGGGGTCCCTTCTTCCAAGCTTGGTCCTAAGTTCGTGGGTCCGTTTACAGTCCTGGAAGTCATCAATCCTGTGGCGGTTCGCCTACAGTTGCCTCCTGAAATGCGGATTCCCAACTCCTTTCATGTTTCCCTTCTCCGTTCCTGACTCTTCCTCCCCTGCTCCTGTCCTGGTTGATGGTCATCCGGAATTTGAAGTTCGAAGGATCCTGAACTCTCGCTTCTCCAGAGGTGTGTTGCAATATTTGGTCGAATGGAAGGGTTTCGGTCCTGAGGAGTGCTCGTGGGTGAAGGAATCGGATGTGCATGCCCCTTTGTTGGTCCGGAGGTTCCATCGTCAGTTTCCTTCTTGTCCTCGGCTAGGTGGTCCGGTGGCCCCCCGTGACGGGGGGTTACTGTAAGGGATGCTAACCCGGCGTCCGAAGATGGCGGCATCCTTCCTGGTTCCGGCACTGTACGTGAGTCACCACTCCCGCGACGAAACGAGTCGCGCGCGTCAACTCGGTCGCCGGCGTCTCTGCGCCAGCGTCGGATTGGTCGCACGCCGACGCGATGACGTCACTGCGTCAGTTTTGGAGCCAGAATGGGCCTTTAAAAGCTGCCAGATTACTACAGACTGTGCCCAAGTATAGGTCTTTATTATTAAAGTTCCTGGGTGCTATTTCCTGCTATTGATTCCTGTTTTGACCTTTGTCTGTGAACCTTCTCTGCCTGGATTGACCCTTTTTGCCTGGACTTTGACTACTCTCTTGCTTAACCCTTCGGATACCTCGTTAGTATTGGACTTTGCTTCTTCCTTGGTCCGCAAACATATCTCCGGAGCCTTCGGGCCCTGACAGCTGCAGTTTGCTGCATGCCCACAGTCAACACCCCAGAAGTACTATCCTAGGTATTCCAGTTGGACAATACCTTAGAGGGAAAAGACTCTGCAGTTCTATAACTGAATTTAAAAATAAAGCGAAAAAATTGTATTGGCGCTTCTGGGAAAGAGGATATAGCCACAATGCTTTGAAAAAAGCATATAACAGAGCGCTGGGAGTTGAGAAAAAAATTGCTTCTAGCACCTAAAAAGAAATTACCCTCACGATCGGCAACTAGCAATAAGGTCATTAGACTTATTGGTGATTACAGTAATGAACATCAAGCGATCACTTACATACTGAACAAACACTGGCATATCCTCCAAGATACTGAACTGGCTAATAGTTTGGGCAAGAAACCACAGATTATATCTAGATGCAGTAAGAATTTGCGTGATCTGCTTTCACAAAGTAATTTTGTCCAACCAGTCAGAGATACTTGGCTTACAAATAGCTGTAAAGGGTGTTTTAAATGTGGTGTCTGCGTGGCCTATCCACTTGTACAAAAAACTAAGACAGTCATTAAGAAACTCGACAATTCTGAGTATGTAATTAAACAGTTTATTAACTGTAAAACTCAAGGGATTATTTATATGATGCAATGCAGCTGTGGTATCAAATACATTGGCAAAAACATCAGGGAATTCCGATGGAGGATCATGGAACATGTTGTTGATGTTAGACATAAGAGAAATACTCCCGTAGCCAATCATATAAACACAGTACATAATGGTAATACAGAAGTAATGCATTTCATAGGGATCGAATGGATTCGCAAAACCACCCGACTAGGTGATCTCAATAAAAAACTTTTACAAAAAGAGTTGGATTTATCTCACAAAAAGTAAGGCACCTTTTGGTTTGAATGAAGGATTCACCTCAATATCCCTATTTGACACCAGTATTAAGGATTAATTTGTACCTCACCGTGTCTGATTTATTTTAAATATTTTTTGTGATATATACATAACTGAATTTGCGCTATTCACCTAGCTAATTAAAGCCTTTTTTGGCTAATTAGACTTTGCCTTGTTATTACATTAATTAAATCTCCCTCTGAGCGTTCCACTAAATGTAGTTACTATTCTAAATTAATTTCTCCCCTTTTTGCGCGTGCGCACTTACACACGATACAATTAAGGGCATACTGACCAAAACGAGCATGCGAATTGTAGCAGAGGGCATTTACGTATAGTGCAATTAAGGGTATAAAGATTAAGACATGTATGCGTATTTACGGATAGCGCAACTAAGGGCAATTTGACAAAAGATGGCAACCGGAAGTTGACGCCAGCTATACGGCACAACCGGAAATGATGTGCCCCAGATGCGACAACACGTGGAACGATGAGCAATGACACGGCACCTATGCCCCTGAGGAAGATGTTTTTACAGCGAAACGCGTAGGGCAGCATAGTGGAGGATCTAGCCCCCATCTGTTCCCAACATAGACAAGTAGAATTGGGTGATGGGGTGTGGGGTTGGCAATTTAGAATAATGGGAGTAGAGACCTTTTACTTATACTACTTTTTCCCCCGGCTTTGAGCACTATGAAACTCAATTCTGGCATTCTGGACCACTATCCAGGTGCTATACTATACTTCTCATTCTGTCCACCTGTACCTTTTTGTTTTTAGTAAGTGTAATTTTAAGGCTATAATTCCTGCACTGCTCATACTTTATTAGGAGTCTGTACTGTTTGTGGTGTACTTTGCTGTGTGGGCAAGTTTTAGGCATACATTTTTTATATAGTACTTACATTGTCTTTGCAGGATGGGGACTGAAGGAGGTGGCAGCATACCTATCTCGTATCTTATCATAACACTTAGCTGCTCTTAAGTGTTTGCTCTTAAGGTGGGGGCTTTGTAAGTGGAGTTGCAAATCAGTAGTGATGGGCGAATTTATTCGCCAGGGACGAATTCGCGGCGAATTCCCGCGATTCGCCGCTGGCGAATAAATTCGCGAAACGTCAGGAAAAATTCGCCGAAAAAAATTCGCCGGCAAAAACGAGTCGCGCGTCGTTTTTTGACGCGACGCGGCGAAAACGACGTGGCGCGTGCCGAAAATGACGCGACGCGTCGGAAACGACGCGACGCGCGTCAAAAAGGACGCGACGCGCAACGCGTTTTGCGAATTGCCGAAAAAAATTCGGCGAAGCGAAAAGTGCCCGTTTCGCCCATCACTACAAATCAGGACTTACAAACTAAAGGAGGTTCAAAATAGGTCAAAAGTTTGTTCTAAGCCCTAATCTATATATATATATATATATA
>JAMBMQ010000026.1:250727-263662 GCA_024363595.1 Xenopus borealis | reverse complement strand
AGGGGTTGAACTTGATGGACTCGGTCTTTTTTCAACCCAATTTAACTATGTAACTATATGGCCATCTTTAGGCTGAAACTGTGAATTGATCAAGACATCTATACTGATAGGCTAGCTAGCAACCACTGGGTCTGCAGAGAGGTCCTAATTGTGACCTTACTGTGCAATTAAGGCTGCCCTCTACTAATATTTCATTGGTCTGGCCAGAGGGAAAGATTAAAGGTGTGCTTCACCATTAAGTTAACTTTTAGCGTGTTCAACTAAAACTTTTAGTGTGTTCACTTTTTCAATGGGTTGTTGTTATTATTATTTTTTTAATAGTGTTTCAATTATTTGCCTTGTTCTGACTTTTTCCAGATTTCAAATTGGGGTCACTGACCCATCTAAAGACCAAATGGTCTATAAAGCTATAAATTAATTGATGGTACTACTTTTTATTACTCACCTTTCTAGTCAAAAACTCTCCTATTCATATTCATGTTATTCAAATCAGTGCATGGCTACTAAGGTTAACAAGACCTTAGCAATCAGCTAGTTGAAATTGCAAACTGTAGAGCTGTTGAATAAAAAGATAAATAAATAAAAGAAACTACAAAAAATAAAAAATGAAAACCAATTGCAAATTGTCTCAGATTATCACACTCTACATCATACTTAAAGTTAATATAAAGATGAACAAACCCTTTAAGAACAGTGTCAAATCTTGCTTCCGCATGATGTAAAATGACACACTTGATAAATTTGCATTATTTTGTACAGCTTTTTTACACCATTTTTTCAGGAAATTCCATTTAACACAGCATAATAAACATGAAATTAGGGGCCAATATTACAAATTTACCAGCAATATATTTGCCAATAAATAGTGATGGGCAAATGTATTCGCCTGGGGCGAATTTGTGCGAATAAATTTGCGAAACACCAGGAAAAATTTGCCTGGTGAAAATTTGCCGGTGTCTCGTTTTGGACGTTGGCATCCAATTTATCGATGCTGACAATGTGCTCCCTCATCCAAAAACGGACACCAGCATCCAAAATGAGACGCCGGTGGCGTTTCGCAAATTTTTGCCCATTTCAAGAAATTCGCAAAAAATTTGGCGAAGCGAAACACCCCAGATTCGCCCATCATTACCAATAAATTTACAATCCCCAGCTGTTTTGCCTCTTGTCTGCATCCAGCCAATCCTTCCCTGCTTCCCCTTCATATCTCTAATTGCCTCTTAAACCCTGTGTTCTCATCAATATTCCAACCTCTTTGTCTGGCAATGTCACAGCCTCACCTTTCTCTATATCATAGTCCTACCCCATTCACATCATTGATCCACCCCCTCTTGGCCCTGCTGTTATCAGCAATCCTGTTTGTAACTTGCAGAGGCTTGGAGTCTGGGAAACAACAGGACCATCTCAACAAATTATGGGGAAAATAGATGTATTATTTATGCAATTTGCAGCACTGAACATTTTAGGCGGTGGAGAAACAGCCACCCATTCCCATTCACTCTTTCTTATATCTGCACTGACAGACACTGAATTGGCCTGGGTGCATATTTTGGCACAGAAATGCAAAAGTTATAAATTTTTATGCCAAAATCCACACTGTGCCCTCATATACACAAAGATCTTTTTCTGTGGAATGACCGATCTTAGCGAAGTCCAACCAATCTGTCAAATTATCGTGAGGTTAGTGGGATCCGAACGATCGTACATTTTACGATTTTTCGTCCGACATCGGTCTGGAGATTGATCAGCCAGGTTAGAAAATCTTTATCGGTCCCCATGCAATCTACCTATGTTTGCAGGGCCAAGCAGGCAGTGACCCTTCAGTTTTGCTGGCAATATCGCCTGACATGGTCTTTTTAGTTGATGGACACATTGGACATTTAAACAATCGTTTTGAGACAATCGTGGTCTCACAATAACATATTGGATCTTTCAAAAAAAATCTTTATGTCTATGGCCAGCTTCAGGTAGAGTTCTGTGTGGAGCCAATTATTGAGACTCAGACCTATCCCAAACTGCAACCTGCAGTCCGTGACCCGAACTGCAATCAGCATATTTACCTGCTTGGATCCACTACCCAATCTTACCCAAGTCTTATCTGCAATCAGATCATCAACCCATCTACCACCAACAGGAAATACATACAACATAAAATAAGAAATATAGATGAGACCTGCAACCCACAGACCTGCATCTCTACCCAAACCCAAAAATACTACCCTCATTCCACATGGTGCACTTTTCTCGTGGACAACTGGGGGTACCTGCAGGTACCCAACTCGCTGCACCCTCCCTTTTAGCCATAATGACCCAAACATGCCTGTAAGAAAAAAATGCATAATTTGCACTGCATTAATCCCAGATGTGCCGGTAAATTCACTGTTAAAAGTGCATATCACCACATAGTCATAACATGCCCCAGACATTTGCATAAGATCACTGCAAAAATGGATACTGATCAGAACATTAACCCCAGGCATGCTGAGAAGATTGCTGCAAATAAATAAATGAATAAATAGATGAGCACTGAAATAAACCATCCAATAAGATCATTGCAAAAACCTTTAAATGTCTTTAAAGATACTTTAATAGGTCACTTAGGAAATTAATGATCAATTGGTTAAGTCTTTGTTCTGAATACACAGATATGCTTTAAAGAACAAGTAAATGTTTTTTTTTTCTATCTCTAAATTTGCTCTAAACAGCCCCTCAAATTAATGTACCTTAGTCCCTGCTGCAAGTCTGCTCTGGTTTCTGTGTTATCAGCAGCTTGATTCACCTTCTTCCTGGTGCAGAGTGAAGCCCAGCCCCTTAGCTTTCTGAGCTGACCTTATCTCTCAGACTAGTCTTGGAGATCATTTGCATAATGTGACATAGCAGAGAGCAGTGTGTGTAGCAGCTTTTGCTTGGGGAAACTAGCTTACTAATGAAACACTGGCTCCCTCTTCCTCTCTATTGTGGAACAGCAGCAAATGGACTGCTCAGTAAGCTAAGGGGCTGGGCTTCACTCTGCACCAGGAAGAAGGTGAAACCTGCTGCTGATAACACAGAAACCAGAGCAGACTTGCAGCAGGGACTAAGGTACATTAATCTGGGGGGCTGTTTAGAGCAAATTTACAGAAAGAAAAACATTTACTTTTCCTTTAAAACCATTTCCCATTACAGTAGTTGAACTACTGGGGGTGCAAGGGGTGTGATCGCACCAGGGCCTGCACCCCTCCACTGACTCAGGCGGACTCAAATCTGGTGCAAACGCTGCGTTTGGAGGTGGGGGGGGGGGCTGCAAATGTTGCATCTGGGCCCCGTCGGTTATAGTTACGTTACTGTTCCTTTAACCTGAAACCTGGCTTATTTTTTTTTCACTTCTGTTTTGATGTGACATATATTGTGTTATCATTTCAAGTGGCAGCTCAGATACATTTGTTCAGCATAATATAAGCCTAATAAACAACTAACTGCCACACTGTATTGACATATTTATTCAGTTTAAAAAAAGTATGGACTTTTTCCTTAGCAATTGATATAATTAGATTTCTTCTATCCAGCAAATCCATAACCATTAAATGCTGATCCTTACATTGAATCGTCTTACCAAATAACTCCTCAAATATGTATTTTATGCTATTTACCATATTTATAGCAAACACTGAGTATTGATGCTCAAATATGGTGGCAGCTGGGCAATAATATATAAAGTGGTTGTTCACCTTTAAATTAAGTATGATTTAGAAAGCAATATTCTGAGACAATTTGCAATTGGTTTTCATGTTTTACTATTTGTGGTTTTTGAGCTATTTAGCTTTTTATCTAGCAGCTCTCCAGCTGACCCTGGCAACCATGCACTGATCTGAATATGAATAGAAGAGGGCTTGAATAGAAATGTAGCAAAAGCAATAAATTTGTAGCCTTTGCTTTCAGTATTTCAATTACCCACAGCTTGAATACCTTAATTGGAATGGTACAAACTGTGTTACTGTATCCACCCCTAGTGGTAAACAGCATTGGTGCCACCCTCATGGTCCTGGGTAGTGATGGGCGAAATGGCGAAAAATTTGCGAAATGCCACTGGCATGAATTTATTTGTTGGCAGCGAATCGCTGAATAAATTCGCCCATCACTAGTCCTGGGTAACCTGTAGGATAGCTCATCAATTTAACACAGTGCTGTGCACAAATGTTTTTTTCCAACTTTTTGGAAATAGAAAGAGGAAAAAATAGATTTTCCATGCGGAACGTGGCAACACCCATTTTCTGGGGGTCACACCCCTAATTATCATATCCATTTTACAAAATTTGGCAGGTTATGAAAGTTTGAACACATTTCTCTGTGATTTTTTTTGTGTTATTGCAGTTTTGCTAATGAAGGTGAATTGCCCTGAAATCTACAAGTCACAGTTTCCCAAACTGACCTGCTTATCTTAAACTGTTACAATTGCTTCCTTGCTTATCTTAAATTATTACAAAATTATTGAAGTGCATCTGCTATAATATTTTGGGCTCTCTGTATCTTTTATGGCTGTTCAGTGCAAGAGACAGGTAGGGACATTTCAGTAACAAACCCAGGACTGTGGGCTGAGCTGTCAGAATCGGGACGTGGGCCAATTACTTGTCATAAAGCATGTTTGCAGGCCACATTTTATTTAAAGGATGATAGCAGATATTGAAATCTGTGTGAGAGCTATAAAAATCCCTTTGATGGTCACATTTTGTTGTGGGCCTCCAATTGAACAGACCTGATCTAAGAAATTGTAATTATGCTTCTACACTGCATAACTTGCAGAGGATTCTGGGGGATGTAGTTCAGCTGAAACTGTAATGGGCTATAGCTGGCAACCCTTAATCATTGCAACAAGCTGGTCTATCAGACCTCTCAAAGGTTTGGAGCTACATACAATCTATATTGACAAAAATTCACCATTTGCCAGTTGCAACGAACAGATCTTGGACACCAAAAACAAACTGCTAGGAACATTGTGCTGCTTCACCCTCCAGTGCCCGCCTTGGTTTAATCCTGCCAAGACACACAAAGAAAAAAAAAGAATCTCCTTTTCCACTTAACAAAAAACTGCAGGGATTTGGCTTTTCATTAAACCATAGAGCACAAAAATAATAATAAAATAAGTAACAAGGTATCAGTTACGCATCCCATTATTATTCCCCGCAGGCCACTCTGTTTTGTCTGCTTGGTCTTGGCCCGGTGGAGAATGTCTGGCATCATTTCAAGTCATTACCGTTCCACCAACTTCCCTCCCCTGCTCCTGCTGAATTCTTGAGCAGCTTGCATTATGGGAGATTAAAATGAGCATGTTCTAGAGAAATATTACATTTTCCCAGCCCCACCAGGGCTCTATTTACGTATTGTTAAATAGTGCTGAAATTGTATTTAGCACAACAGGTTGGCTGGTACAGTGGAAATGATTCTGCACAGAGAGGGGGAAGTGTATGATCTGCTGTGTTGCAATGCCCTGGACAATAGGGTCAACAGTGTTATTTCCCTTTGGTGCCCACTAGGGGCTGATTCACAACAGGGTGTTAATCATATTTAGGGGCCTGTTTAAACACAAATTGTATAAACTGGTGAAGGGTTAAAGCGATACTGTCATGGGAAAACATTTTTTTTTTTTTCAAAATTCATCAGTTAATAGTGCTGCTCCAGCAGAATTCTGCACTAAAATCCATTTCTCAAAAGAGCATACTCAATTTTGAAATCTGACATGGGGCTAGACATAGTGTCAGTTTCCTAGGTGCCCCCAGCCATGTGACTTGTGCTCTGATAAACTTCAGTTACTCTTTACGGCTTTACTGCAAGTCATACCCCTCCCTAAAGGCTGTGGCAAGCTGGCAGCTTCAAACACTAGTGATGGGCGAATTTATTCGCCTGGGGTGAATTTGCTGCGAATTCCCTCGATTCGCCACAGGTGAATAAATTTGGGGAATGCCAGTAATTTTTTGTGTGGTGAAAATTCGTCTGCATCTCATTTTGTCTATGCTGGCAATGTGCGCCAGCATCCAAAAACGAGACATCCAAAACGAGAACGCTTCCCGAATGCCCCCGAATCCCAACTAACAAATGGTAGGGCAGGCAGCATAGGAAAAGCAGCAGTTAGGGACACTGGACAGGGACATACAGGCTCTTCAAAGAAACATTTGTTTATTTTCCCAAACAGTAAGTCATTCACAAACAGGGGTGACCATTTCAGCATTTCCAACAAACCATAAAAATAAACCCTTTACCACTGGGCGCTACCTTCACTTTGAAGTGTTCCCTCACTATACTGGGCCCCTTGTGGACTACCAGTCAAAACATCAGTTGGGGTCACCCCTGTACTCTCAGCCTCCTGGCTTTTCCTCAATGTCTCCCTCTGCTTCTCGCAGTAGTAGGCGGCACCCCCAGCTCCCATGAGTTTCCTAACACAGCCAGGTAATAGTATTTCCACAGGAACTGCTGTGGAAGGTGAACTCCAATCCTTTTCCTAGTCGCTCTACCACAAGGTGGACAACCCCTTTAATTGAAAATGATACTCACAAACAATGTCTGTCTTTAAAACAATGTATTGCATAAAACAGTTCATATATAAAACTCTGCTTCATGTATGACTATGAAGATTCTCATTCATCCAGGTCATGGTATAAGTATCTAACACAAGTAACTCAAAACAACTGAACTTGCTGAGAAATTTTAATGAAGAAGTTTCACTGCTTATCCCAGGAGCTTCTTCAGTTCAACTGAGTGGTGTAGGGGAGTTCTCAGCATATAGACTCTTCCAACAATCCAGTCACAACGGCACATTGTAACTCTTCAGAGAGGTGGCATCTGAAATTCACCGAGGTGTTGATTCTGTGTAGTTACTGTGATAGGATTACCTATGTGTCATTCAACTCATAGAAACAGTTGTTACTTGTAAGAGTTGCATGAATGGATGTGTGAAAAGTTCTGAAACCACCAGGGTACATATGCTAGAACAGCATTGTATGTAGCAGACAGGTGGTGTCAAAGGCCCCCCGCCTCAGGGATGGTTTTTCCACCTTAACATGAATCACCTCTTTCACACCTCTTTCAAAGCAGTGGTCTTCTTTATCCAAGATTTGGATATTGCTATCTTCAAATGAGTGTCCTTTGTCTTTTAGGTGTAGAAAGACAGCCGAGTCTTGTCCTGTAGAGTCGCCCTCCTATGCTGATCCATTCGCTTAGTGAGCAGTTGTTTAGTTTCCCCAATGTATAGATCAGTGCACTCATTGCCACACTGGAATACGTATACCACTTTGTTTTCCTTTAGGTGTATTTTTTGTAAGTTATATTTTTATTGACAGATGAAGATAGAAAATCATAAATTTTCAAGAACCATGCATAGTTTTACAGTTCGACACAAACAGTATTGGGCCTAGATAGGGTCATTGAGGTTCCAGTGATTTTGCAAGTTAAGTACATAGGAGGAATGGAGGGGCAAGGAGAGGGGTGGGGGGAGAGGGACAGGGCAAGGGGGGTAGGGGTGGGGGAGAAAGTAAGGGTAAGTAAGGAGAGAAATGATGGGTAACAGTAACATTCAGCCTTGGATTGGTTACTTGGCTTAAACTATAATCAATGGAGTAGGTAGAATGGTTTTCTTTATGGCAGTTTTTGCCTTAACCCAATAAAACTTATGCATCATTTGGCAGACCCTCAAGTATCCAAACAGACTGGGTCTTTAAGGTATTAAGAGTTTTATTTTGTAAATAGGCTATTCTTTCCTCAAAGATTCAGTTGCTATTTATATAATATAATTTCAGATAAGGTAGGGAATCCGTGGATTTCCACTTAGCTGCAATAGCTAATTTGGCAGCCATTAAAATTTGGTTAGTCAAAGTCTGAGAGTTGAGGGCTAGTGGTAGGTCCGGCCGGGCTAAAAGTTCAAATGGTAAGGGTGTTGTAGATTGCTGCAAGTATGGTTGTAGAAAATGTCGTAGCTGAAAATACTCAAACTGATAAAGTTGGGCTATTGAGGCCTTTTGGCACAGTTCTCTATATGTCAGGAGTGTCTGGTATAGAACCCCTGTGTCGTACCTGGAGGAAAGTCCGGGTTTTTTAAGTAAATTGTGTTTAAAGGGTAAGCTGATTTTAAGTTGAATTTTGCTTCAAGGTTGTTCCAGATTCCGAGGGTGTGTTGTGTGGATCTCAAAAAAACAGATGTGGGGAGCCTATGTTTGCCTGAGGACCATATTAGGTAATTGAGATGTTTCCCTGGGTACTGTTCATTTTCGATATAGCCCCATATAGTGTTAGGTTCCCACTGAGACCAAGCTAGTAATTGTCTGAGTTGTGAAGCCTCGTAATACTTTTGAAGCGAGGGGACACCTAGACCTCCACTTTTGTCATTTTGGATATTCTATGGTGTTTGTTTCCCCAGATGAACTTGTACAGCGTGGTCTGGATGTCCCAGACTTTGCGGGGGAACGTAATGGGAAACGTCTCAAATAAGTACAAAAATTTGGGAAGAACGTTCATTTTCAGGGCAGCAATCCGCCCGAACCAGGAAAGAGAGTAAGTGCTCCATTTCTGCAAGATGGTCTTGGTGTGGTTGATAAGTGGTGTGAGATTATACCCAAACAACTGATTGAATGAGGGAGTGATTTTTGTGCCCAGATAGGAGATACAGTTTAATTTCCAGTTATATTTGAACTTGGATTGTAGAGTTTCTAAGATCGCTTGAGGCAGCTGGATTGGTAGGGCTTCTGTTTTGTTCAGATTCATTTTATGTCCTGACAAATTCCCATAGACCTCCAAAATGTTGTGTAAGGATGGTAAGGTTAGTAAAGGATTAGTAACAGTTAACAGCACATCATCTGCAAATAGAGACAATTTAAAATGCTTGTGGTTGACCTGTATGCCGGTAATGTCTGCACTGTTTCTAATCACTGCTGCCAGAGGTTCTATGCTGAGAGCATATAGTAGATTATTGGATATTGGGATAGGACTGTGAGCCTGACCTGGGAGCTTTAAATATGTTGATGGGGTATCGTATAGACTACTTAGTGCAGTTAGGTAGGGGCCTCATAAATTTAGATGGCGGAGAAGGGCAAATAGAAAGGGCCAACTTAATCGATCAGGTAAGGAAGTATCTACCAGTCCTATATAATGATGACAAACTTAGTGAAACACTATCTGCCAATAAGATTAGATTTGTATCGAAGAAAGCTCCTACTTTGGGTAACATCTTAGCCCCCAGTCTGGTTTCTTCAGCCACCTATAACATGAAAGACACAATTAATAATTGGCTTACTTTTAAGGGAACTTACAAATGTGGGGCCACTACTTGCAAGACATGTAAAGTGATTGACGTTAGTAACAACTTCAAATCCAATATTACAGGTAAAGTCTATCAGAACAATGGTTTTTATAACTGCAACTCAAAACATATTGTTTACCTTCTGGAATGTAAAGGCTGCACTAAGCAATATGTTGGCCGGTCCACTCGTCGTTTAAAAGATAGAGTGAGAGAACACATAAGAGCCATAGAAATTGGAGATGAAAAGTCACCCATTGGTAAACATTTTGTAAATTGCTCCTCTAGGGCAATCTCTGACCTGACAGTTAAGGTTATAGAACAGGTGAAAATTCCTTTGAGAGGAGGGGACACCCTCCGACCGCTAAATTTAAGAGAGGCCTTCTGGATCTTTAAATTGGATACCAGGATACCAAAAGGTCTGAATATGAGATATGATCTCACTTATCTATACTAGAATATAGCCTCACACAATTACATGAAGATGGCCCTTTTTTATATAAGACAATTTACATCCTTTGAACTAAATTAAATAACTCTCCCAGTATACGGTCATTTCATATATACTTATTCTAGATTATAATAATATTTGCACATTACTATTTAACAGACGTAGTCTCTCCCATAATACAGGGATAGGTGTTTTTATACCTTCTCTTTTAGCAGATTTTGAGGTTTTTAATATATAACATTAAAGTATTATTTTAATAGTAATACAAAGTACACAGTTGGTAACCATTATATCTATCACCTATTCACTATAAACTATGTATCTATTTTTCGTTACTATGTTTGTCCAGCAGATGTCACTGTTATAATGTGTATTTAAAGAAACAGTGTTTTCTGTTCTCTGAGCCTATGATTAAGGGAGTTCTCTCCCGAAACGCGTAAGGCAATGTGGATCCCTTCCTGTTCTGAGTAAATTCCTATTCTTTTACGGAGTGCCGCCTGTCCTTCCCTTTTGTGATTTTATTCGATCAAACGCCTTCTCAGCATCTAGGCTGAGAAGGAGCATCGGTTTCTTTCGCTTTTGGGCTAGTTCTAAAAGATAAATGGTTCTTCTTTTGTTATCTCCTGCCTGACGGCACTGTATAAAGACCACCTGATCTTTATGTATGAGACGTGGGAGAATAGGGACAAGATGGTTGGCGAGAATCTTGGGGAATAATTTTAAATCTGAATTTAATTCAGATTGCCAGTAGTTAGCGATGGGCGAATCTATCCCGTTTCGCCGAAAAAATTAGCAAATTTCGCTGGAATTGGCGAAAGATTTGCGTCATGTTTTCGTTTTTTTTTTTACATCTGCGAATTTTTGCTGGCGTTTCACAAATTTATTCACTGGTGGTGAATCGCGGGAATTCAACGCTAATGACCATGTGCTGGGTAGTATATCTGTGGATAATTGTAGTTTTAAATGTGAGATTAAAAAAAATAGTCTATACAGTACGTGTGTGGAGTTTGTGGTTGATGTGCCATGCATCAAATAGGGAAAATTGCCTTGTTAATTGTCTAAATGTCCTGGACATATTGTGGGCTGACTGGCTCCAGGTGGATTGTGAGCGATCCATATCTTGTGAGTAGGTCATATTAAAGTCACCCCCAATTATTAGGTATGGATGAAATTCTAAGTGTTTTAGTAAAGTCCTATGTAGGAAGGCATGTTGTCTTTTATTGGGGGAATATATATTAAGCAAGCTCACTGGTATGCCAGTATAGGTTGCCGTTAATAGTAAGTAATGACCCTCAGGGTCACTAATAACCTTATTCACATTAAAGGGGCAATCTTTATGGATTAGTATAGCTACTCCTGCCTTTTTCTGTTTGCTAGAGGCATAGTAGCCATTGGGATAGTATTTGGAGCTCAGTTTATAAGGTTTGGTCAAAATGTGTTTCCTGTATGAATGCTATATCTGCCCTCAAGAGCCTTAGTTCCTTAAGAGTCAGATATCTTTTAGTTTAGTAATAACCTTATTCACATTAAGGGGGCAATCTTTATGAATTAGTATAGCTACTCCTGCCTTTTTCTGTTTGCTAGAGGCATAGTAGCCATTGGGATAGTATTTGGAGCTCAGTTTATAAGGTTTGGTCAAAATGTGTTTCCATTATGAATGCTATATCTGCCCTCAAGAGTCTTAGTTCCTTAAGAGTCAGATATCTTTTACATTCAACAATATCAGTTTAAAGGAATTGTTCGGTATAAAAGTAAAAAGTGGGTAAATAGGCTGCGCACAATAAAACGTGTTTTCAATATAGTTTGTCAAAAATGTAATGTATAAAGGCTGGAGTGACTGTAAGTCTAACATAACAGAACAGAACATTACTTCTTGCTTTTCAGCTCTCTTTTGTTTACACTGACTGGTTACCCTGGTTACCAGGCAGTAACCAATCAGTGAATTGAGGGAGGGCCACATGGGTCATAACTGTTGCTTTTGAATCTGAGCTGAATGCTGAGGATCAATTGCAAACTCACTGATAGTGATGGCGCGAACAGCGGAAAAAAAGTTCGCGAACATGTTCGCGAACTTCCGGCGAGCGCGAACACCTGATGTTCGCGCGAACAAGTTCGCCTGCGAACAGTTCGCGCCATCCCTACTCACTGAACAGTTATGTCCCATGTGGCCCCCCTTCAAGTCGCTGACTAAAGGTGGCCATACACGGGCAGATAAAAGCTGCCGACAGACTGTGTCGGCAGCTTATCTGCCCGTGTGGGGGGCCCTCCGACGGGCTTTCCCGATCGATATCTGGCCGAAAGTCGGCCAGATGTCGATCGGGCAGGATTAAAAATCCCGTCGGATCGCGGCCGCATCTGTTCGTTGATGCGGTCCCGCGATCCGACCGCCCGTACTGATCCGAACGTTGGGCCCTAGGGCCCACGATCGGATCAGCCCGATATCGCCCACCTCAAGGTGGGCATATCGGGGAGAGATCCGCTCGTTTGGCAACATCGCCAAACGAGCGGATCTCTTCGTGTATGGCCGCCTTTACTCATATTTAGAGAGCTGAAAAGCAGGAAGTTGCGTTGTATTCTGTTATGTTAGACATCCAGTCACTCTAGCCTTTATACATTACATTTTTGGCTAACTAACTATATTAGAAACATTTTTTATTTTGCACAGCCTCTCTATTTACCCAGTTTTTATTTTTACCCTGAACTGTTCCTTTAATTATTTTTTATGTTAAGATGGTATGCTAGTGAACTAATGTTGGAAGAAGACTCTCCTAGGACAGATCCACCACTGCTTAACGACATCACCCTAGGATCAATCGGCAAGTTGGCAATAGTAGTTTGTAGGCCTAACCACCTAAAGTTTAACAGAACAGTAGATCTTAGCTCAAATACAGTGCAAGTAGTTTCTACACAGTACCTTTCAAATGCATTTAGATGTAAAAAGGTTTCAAGGCTGAAAATAAACAAAAACATAATTACAATATCCAGTAGAAAGATAAGCATATGGTCTGCCTGTCCGGTAGTGCAAACATCTGGAAAATAAATTTCCTGGCTTGAGTGTCTGTCATTTAGGAGCCAAAGTGAGCCTGTGGCTCAGTATGAGGAGGGGTGGGTATCGAGTGGAGTAGCGCAGGCCCAGTCGGCCTTTGAGTACTTATTAGGTTAGAGGTTACATAGTTACATAGTTACATAGTTAAATTTGGTTGAAAAAAGACCGAGTCCATCAAG
>JAMBMQ010000026.1:231063-242129 GCA_024363595.1 Xenopus borealis | reverse complement strand
GTTTGTTTGTTAGTTTGTTTTGAGTTGCTTTTTCCAGTCAGCAGCCTGTTTGGAGCAGCAGGTTGAGTAAACCATGGTGTAGTTATCTGTCTCGTTCCAGAGAAGAAGGGCTTAGTGTATGGCTGGGTTCAAGTAAGGAAGTAGGAACTCTGTTCCATTGAGGAGTGGTTGGTTGTTTGGCTGGAGAATGCCGTGGTGTGGTGTTAAGGTTTCTGTTCTGGAGCCCTAGTGCTGCAAGCAGTTAGCCTCTCTTTGCTGGATTCAGCAGGGTGTGTGTTGTACCCCGGTGATTACCCACTAATTTAAAGGGGAAACCCCAGCGGTAGGGAATTTTGTTTTCTCTTAGTTTCTGCGTTAGTGGCTTAAGCTCCCTTCTCTTGGCCAGGGTGACCGGAGATAGATCCGCAAATATTTGCAGTTTTTGGTTGTGGATGTCCACTGTTTGCATAGTGTCTGTCACGGAAGCTATCTTTTCCTTACCCTCATAGTAGTGGAACCGCGCAATCACATCTCTTGGCGGTTTGTTGTCTGTAGGTTTTGAGGCCAAGGAGCGGTGGGCTCTGTCTAGAAGCCAGAGTTTTGTAGGCACTTGGGGCATAGATCGCAGAATAAATCTTGTAAGTACTTAACAATCTCAGGGCCTCCCACAGTCTCTGGAATGCCTCTAAATCTTAAATTTTGCCTTCTAGACCTGTTTTTTAGGTCTAGAAGGCAAGTGTGTTTGAGGCATGCTAGTCCCTCCCGTAAAGTGCAATTTTTGTCCTCTAGGAGCCTAATTTTTGAGCTATGTCAATTTGTCAGTTCTATCACCCAGGTCATTTAAATCCCTTTGGACCTCTTTAATTGCTGTTGTGCGACTGTAAGTGTGATAGTGTCCTGTAGTGCTTCTTTAAGCTGTGCTAGATGTTGTGCAATTATTTGGGCAGTAACTGGCTGTAGATGGGATGGCATTGGTGCCATGTGACTGACCTGTTTGGTGCAACTGCGGGCTATCGGGAACAAGTGGTATCGAGGAGGACAATGCGCTCGGTGTTTCACTTTCTTGGTGCACCATGGATCTTTCAGCGCCATCTTGGAATGTGGTCTGCCTCTCCTGCAGTTGTGATCGTTCCATGGAGACATTGTAGCTGCCATTCAAGAAAGCGAATTGCCTTTGCTTTTTGCTGACCGGTCTTGAGTTGAAAGCTCTGCTGCTTGCTGATTTTTGGGCTGAAAAGGTCTGTTAAGGCGAGGAGCTCCTATTCAACCCATGCTATCTCCATCAGAGTTGGCCACGCCTCCTCTCCTTTGGGAGTTTTATCCTTTGGTTGTACCAGTTTTGTCTCAATGTGTTGATAGGTTTGAAAAACGTTGTGTTTTTTTTTTTTCCTGCTTCATGTAAATAAACCATTTTCATAATAATACACTTTTTTTGTAGTACAGTATGTGCCATTGGGTAATCTTAAATAGAAAATTGCTATTTAAAAAAATATGGGCCGTCCCCTGGGATTGTAGGATTCACGGTGAACAGAAACGAATTAACAAACCATACTTGCTAGGTCACGAGTCATTTAAAATCCTGTCTTTTGCACCCATATTTCTTCCTGTTACAGTTAGAGCTGCAGTATTTCTGGTCAGGTGCAGCACACAGACCTTTACAAATTGGGGGCTCACGGGAAAAGGTATAAAAGAGCAATCGTGAGGGGTGTGGCTTGATGGCTGGCTAGGGAATATGTGTCTTGGCTGGGCTCCCGTTCTCTAGCTCCTCGGGACTACTGTGCATCACCTTTCACAACAAATTGAGGAGATCCCAGAAAGATAATCCACTCAACACATCTCAGAAGGCTGGGTTGGCGAAAAAAGACAAAGAAATCTCACAATTCTTTGCCAAAAACCCACCGACACCAAGCACTGACGAATGCTCCAAGATGGCCGACAGCGAGACGCATGAGAGAGACTCACCGGACCACATGGCAGAAACCATGTTTCCTTCCACACCAATGGACATCACTAGCCTGCTAAATATGATCGCGGCTCTCCCTCAAAAAGGCGATCTGTCTGCACTACTTGCCGATATTAAATGGAGCCAACAACAGGAGACACAGGTACTCCGAAATGAAATACAAGGCCTTAATGCCAAACTCCAAGACCTAGAGCAGCGCCATTCGGACCTCTCCCACGCTGTTAATGAAAACTCAAATAGGCTTTCCACGGAAGCACAATACATATTTAACCTCCGTAGACTATAAGAAGATGCAGAGAACAGAAGCAGACGCTGCAATCTCCGCATTCGCGGAATACCGACACACGTCGACAACACAGAACTACGCCATATTCTCTCAGATTTATTCAACCAATTGCTTGACCGGGAGAAAGGCACAGAAATACTGATCGACAGACTACACAGAGTGACTGGCGGTCACTCAAATAAAAGAAAAGATGTCCTGTGCGCCTTCCACAGTTTCTCTACCAAGGAAACGATACTGAGAAAGGCCAGAGAACTCAAAGAGGTACAGCTGGAGGAAACCAACATTGAAATATACCAAGATCTGGCCTATACTACCGTGCTACAACGACGCATGCTACGGAATGTAATATTACTCAAGGAATGCAGTATTCCTTACAAGTGGGGCTTCCCATTTGCTTTGCTCGCACACAAGGACGGTAAAACCTACAGTACTCATTAAAGGAACCTGCAGACCTAACCTCATTCTCCCGCAATTTGGGCCTTCCGCCTATCGATATCCAGGAATGGAGTAGGTTTGTGTACCCAGATGTACCCTCCATGGCATCTTCCGCAAACCGACTGGGGTCCTCCACCCAAGATAGGGAGCTAGAGTCCCAGTCACCAAGCTCCCCAGGCGCAACTTGAGAGATGATTGCCCCGCTTTGCATAATGTAATCCTACACAGCATCAAGAAGAGGCCCCCTTTGGTATGCCTTGCTTTCTACATATGATAGACCAGTTCAGCTTTTGCATACTACTAGTGATGGTCGAATTTATTCGCCAGGGGCAAATTCGCGGCAAATTCCCGCGATTCGCCGCTGGCGAATAAATTTGCGAAACGCCAGCGAAAATTTGCCTGGCTAAAATTTGAGGTAAAAAACGAGTCACGCATCAAAAACAACTCGACGATGTGACGCACCGAAGTTGACGCGATGCACGTCAATAACGTGCCGCGACTCGTTTTGCAAATTTTTTCACCAATTCGCGAATTTCAATAATTTTTCGGCGAAGCGAAACAGGGTAGATTCGACCATCACTACATACTACCAACTCCAGACTCCATCGTGATGACATAACAGAATTGATAAGTACTGTATTAAGGTTTAACATTTTCTAAATAAATGAATATGCAACTCCCGCTTTCACCCCCCCTTTTTTTTTTTATCCTGTTTTGCTGCCAGACAGTCACCCAAACCTAATCATGGCTCTACTACTGTTTTCACAAAGCTCACGAATGCATATTATGCAAGACTTTTGGACTCATGTGAGCACGCAGTTCAACACCCTACTATCATAAGACTTTCCACGTATCCGAGTTTACTAACCATACTAGTGATCCCCTCACAAGGCTCGCAACGGTATATGGGACAAGTTTGTTTGGCTAATATGCTTATCCAGTTTACTGTATTGTATCTATGAATCTATTAATTTGCCTCTCCCCCCCCCCATAACTGTTTATATATTTGATACAGCTATTTGCTATAGAGAACTATGCAAACCATCCTAACCAAAATAGCAGCACAGCCTATTTTGGACCTATATATACCTAATAGGCCTAGCCTGCTAAATGAAACAAATGAGACTATCATGCCAGATATTGGCCGAATATCCTAAGATTTGCTAATTACGCTACCGGGTCACCTGACCCCTTCAAACTTGACCACGTCCATATATACCACCTTTTCAGATATTTTGTTGTAACATATACTCAGTGATTTGGTTTAAAGGTTTGCCCTACTCATATCGATATATCCACGAATCAATACAAAAGTCTACATACCAGACTTAAAGGGGTGGTTCACCTTTACGGTAACTTTTACTATGTTATAGAATGGCCAATTCTAAGCAACTTTTCAATTGTTTTTTATTATTTATTTGTTATAATTTTATAGTTATTTGTATTTTCGTCTGATTCTTTGCAACTTTCAAATGGGCGTCGCCGTCCCCTTCTAAAAAAACAAATGATCTGTAAGGTTACAAATGTATTTTTATTGCTACTTTTTATTGCTGATCCTTCTATTCAGACTCTCTCCTATTCACATTCCAGTCTCTTATTCAAATCAATGCATGATTGCTAGGGTAATTTGGGCCCTAGTTACAAGACTGCTTAAAATGCAATTTGAAGAGCTGCTGAATAAAAAGCAAAATAACTCAAAAACCGTAAATAATAAAAAAAATTAAAACCAATTGCAAATTATCTCAGACTGTCACTCTCTACATCATACTAAAAGTTATCTCAAAGGTGAACAACCCCTTTAATATAAGCCTGTCCCCTTACTCTTACTCCGCTACCAGACAGTTACTCAAGCACAACATCTGCTCTACCACTGTCTTTACAGGGCCTTCAAATGCACATTGTGCATAACTCATAGACTTATGTGAGCACACAGTTTAATACCCTATACTCACCGGACATTTAATTTACCTGAATTTTACCAATCACACTAGTGCTCTTCTCTTAAGGCTCTCAACTCTATATTATATATGATTATTTGGGTTACTTGTTCATCCATTTATTGTATTATATACATGAACCTATATGTTCACCCTTTCTCCTAGATAACTGTTTATGTATGTTATACAGTTTCTTTTGATATAGAATATTCCGCAGACCACCCTAAGCAGTTACTTAGTTTATGGTAGGCCAGTACATATCTACTGGACCTAGGCTGCTTAACAAAATAATATTGACCAGCATACCAGAAATTGGACTGATTTCCCAATGCTCGTTAACCACCTTAAAGGGTCACTTGACCCCTCCAAACCTGACCACAACCTTATATACCACCTATTAGATCATTTAACTGTATAACATACTCAGTGATCTGGTTTAAGTGACTGTTTTGTTTATATACATTTTACTTATGAAACAATGCAACACATCTACACGTTAGATTCTCTAATTGTCTGACTAACTTACTGAACCATCAAGGAAAAATTACATTTCTTCTCATATATTAAGGTAATCTATACTTTTGATCAAAGTTGTCAATTAGAATAGTTCCCAACACATTTAATTAGGGGTATCCCTTGGATCATAGTACCCGTGCAGTGACTTCTTAACTGTACAAAGGCTACACCTTGTTAATTGTCTAAAATGTACCAGATTAGTTTACCCTTTACAAGGCTCTTAACCTTACACCACGCAGAGCCAGTTGGTCTACATGAATACCTAGTTAAATGTTTTATTTTTCCTGCTATATACCCATCTTGTTACCTTTATTTCAAAGCCTTATCTAAGTATGTCAAACAGCTACTTGTCACAACCAATCCCTTAAAATACCCTAAGCATATAAACTCATCCTGTTTACATCCGACCAAAATATACCAGATGAACCAAATTACGTAACACTACAACAAAAGACAGTACCCGATAATGATCTAAATATTTTAAAGGTTGCTATTTACTCTGCCATGCCATCCGAGTCTCCACTAAACCTGATCACCACCGCATGTATCTTTTCAAAGACCACTTAGCCATGCAACAAGCGTGGTGGTCCGGTTCAGGGGATCCTCTTACTAATATCAGTGGTCCAACAAACCATGCAACATACTTTAGATAACTTCCTCCCCTCTACCCTCCTTCCCCTCTTTTCCGTTCTTCCCTTTTTTCTTTCCTTCTTCTTTCCTTCTCTCACCTCCCTCTTCCCCCCCCCCCGGTCTCCACCTTTTCCTTAAGTCCCTTCCCTCCTTATCAGTTTGCAAATGCCAGCCTAAAACAGATATAATTCTTGGGATTTCCTATATTAACAGCCCAGGACCATGGAGCATGGGAGCCCCCGAGGCCCTTGCCTTCAACGTGTCCACTCACCGCCCCTCACCTACTACGTCTTGCCACTTACTATAGTCGAAGTGCCTGGTGCCTTCGTACTATAGAGACATACTTACTTTCTCCTTCTCCCCATTCGCTTTCTCCTTTATAACTAATTCCCTTTCTCTACCTTCCCCCTGTTCACCCCCTTACTAAGATTATTCACATGCCTCCCACCTTAACGAAACCAAAACATAAAACAGACTCATTTAAGATTATCAGCATCAATGTCAACGGCCTTAATTCTCCACAGAAAAGGATCCTCCTATCCTCTGATCTCCAAAAACAAAAAGCCACTGTGGCTTTTATACACGAAACCCCCTTTAAAGAGGGCTCTGTACCTAAATGGAACAACAAACATTTCCCGGATCTTTTCAAGAGCAAACCACAACCCTCTAAGGCAAGAGGCGTTGCAATAGCTTTCTCCTGAAACTTTGGCCTAACAGTAACTGACAGGAAAACTGAAGCTGGCCGCTTCCTTTTTATTAAGGGAATATTTATGGGGCGAATGTACACTTTTGGCAACCTATACCTTCCTAATGTGGATCAATCTCAGGAACTTTCCCGCTAGTTGGAAATCCTACAGACATTCATCGAAGGAACATTAGTGCTAGGAGGGTACTTCAATATACCCCTAGAACCACGTATAGACTGTTCCCAAGGCAAATCCAGCATATCCCCCAAACAACTTACACAATGCAAACAGCTTCTCCATTCTATAAAATTAACTGACCCATGGCGAATATTATACCCCAGCGAGAGAGACTATACTTTCTACTAACATAGATACAATTGATACTCCAGAATAGATTACCTGCTCATTTCTCATCATCATTTATCAGATGTCCTAAATTCTCAAATTCTAACCAGAACCTGGTCTGACCACTCTATGATTGCTCTAGTTTTGAAGACA
Source organism: Xenopus borealis (assembly GCA_024363595.1). Taxonomy (NCBI): domain Eukaryota; kingdom Metazoa; phylum Chordata; class Amphibia; order Anura; family Pipidae; genus Xenopus; species Xenopus borealis. Next base: position 235,199 of record JAMBMQ010000026.1, on the reverse strand, counting down.
CCCCTACCTTCTCCCAAACAACAAGTATGGTGCCTTAATTAAGCCCTCCTTAGAGTAGTTGACATTAAAAATGATCTTCTACAGCAGATATCAAATTACTTTGCTGAAAATGCTACACCCGACGTATCCCCCCTGACATGCTGGGAAGCCCATAAATGTGTCACCAGGGGCCACCTCATAAAACATGGAGCTAGGCATAAAAGAGAAAAAGAGAAATTTTGAAATTAGCTAATAAATAAAATCCAAACACTTGAACGAGACCATAAACTCTCTCATTGCGACAAAATCCTAACAGAACTTACTGAAGCTAGAAAAGCCCTCTTAACCCATTTAAATTTCTTCACACAAAAAGCAATCTCAGTATTCCGCCATAGACTCTATGAACATGGAGATAAATGTGGCCGACTTCTTGCCAGAGTCTTCAAACACAAACAAAGTAGGAACTTCATTGCCTCCATCAAAAAGACAAACGGCGACCTGGTCCATACACCTGATCTCATAGCAGATGCCTTTGAAACATTTTACAAAGACCTCTATCAACTACCTGACAATTCTGTCGATGACAGCCCAGAATATAAACAATTGCTACAGGAATTCCTACAAACCTCTAAAATGAAAAGCTTATCCACAGCTGATTCAGATTTTATAGATATGGATATCTCACTAGAACTAGAAACAACCCTCAAAAACACCCCTTCAGGGAAAGCCCCTGGACCAGACAGAATTGTCAGGTAGTTGATAGAGGTCTTTGTAAAATGTTTCAAAGGCATCTGCTATGAGATCAAGTGTAGATTTAGAAGCACAAATTAGCCTATTATTAAAACCAGGAAAACCCTCCAATGAACCAAGCAGCTACAGACCAATTTCATTGATTAAACTCCTCGCAAAAATCATCAAACAAACAGAATGAATTCAGTCCTACCCAAACTAATTGAACCTGAACAAGTAGGCTTCATACAGGGCAGAGAAGGTAGAGATAACACCAAAAGACTAATTCACATTTTACACTTGTCCAAACTACATAACGCCCCACTCATGTTTTTATCCACCGATGCAGAGAAGGCATTTGATAGAGTTAATTGGACATATATTTTTTACTGCCTTCAACACATTGGCATAGGCCCCAAAGCGCTTAAGTGGATACAGGCACTATATGAAAACTCAATAGCCTGCATCTGCACAAATAGTCAATTAACCAATTTCATCGATATACGCAATGGCACATGTCAAGGCTGCCCCCTCTCACCAGCCTTATTTGTACTAGCATTAGAACCCCTCCTATGCCATGTATGACTGAACCAAAAAATCTATGGATTGTCAAACCGTCAGCATAAAACTGCAGCATATGCAAACGACCTGCTTTTCTTCATCACACATCCCAACATGTCAATTCCGGCACTCAGCCAATTATTGACACATTTTGGCCATCTCAGTAATTTTAAAGTTAATTTCACTAAATCTGCAGCTTTGAATATATCCCTTCCACCATTAACTATTCAATCAATGTCAAATACCTTCCCATACAAATGGACTCAACATCACCTAACATACTTAGGGATTAAAATTGCAAAAGACTACTCAGAATGGGCCTCCAAAAATGTAAAGGATCTACTACTAAACATTAGAAAAGACCTAGACAGATGGGTAAACAAACCTCTTTCATGGTTTGGACTTATGAACGTGATCAAAATGAATATTATTCCACGCATACTATATATATTTCAAACAATCCCCTTACCAGTATCCGAACCCATTCTGGAATCCCTACAGTCCACCATAACAAAATTTATTTGGCAAAATAAAAAACCCAGAGTGAGCCATAAAACGCTAATAAAAGATAAGAAACAAGGATGGTTGTCCCTACCTGATTGCAAACTATACTATTACTCAGCAGATCTAGAACGCATAATAGACTGGTCACACCATATATATATTAAACTATGGATTGAGATTGAACAACAAGCCATTCATAGCTTTCTATTACATTTACCATGGCTTGACAAAAGATACAGACGAATCAAATATATGGACCACCCACTTCTCATACATACTCTCTCGCTGTGGGATCAATGCCGCACTAGCTTTAAATTAACCCAGTTCCCTTCACCTTTGACACCTATAATTAACAACCCGGCTTTTCCTGCCGGCCAACAATCAAAATAATTCTCAAATTGGCTGATAGAAGATAATCTACAAACTTTCCACTTCCTAGACAATCAGGATTTTGTGGAAAAAAGAAAGTTTCAGATGACCAAACCCTTTTCTCAGCTCGATCACATCAAATTTGTACAAATAAAACACTTCTTCCAGAGCATGTGAGGTTCCTCCACATTGGGAAGAGACTTAACCCCATTTGAATCACTCTGCTCCACCGCGTATACCCCTAGACACGTAATTTCACGAATGTATAAAATACTGCACCAACCACACCAATTCGTTATTCCTACGTATCTAGAACGATGGTCTACGGACCTAGGTATCCAATTCCAGGAAGAACAATTTGCCAACCTTATACTTAAACTGCTTAAGAGTTCCAATGTTGCAGACTACAAGAATCCAACTATAAAATAGCCTCTAGATGGTAGCTAACCCCAGTTAGACTCAAGCATATTTTCAAACATACAAGTGATAGATGTTGGAGATGTAGAATAGACAAGGGTACATTACTACACATATTTTGGTCTTGCCCTCTCATTAAGCCATTCTGGAACTCCATTAGGCAGACAATGAATCATATCATACACTTTAATATACCAGACGACCCGGGATATGTGTTTAAATCATTTAAAACTATTGAACCTCTTTTATTAACCGCTGCAAAGATGCTAATTCCATTGAAATGGACACAGACCTCCACTCCCACATTGCAAGAATGGTACAATAAAATAGAGGAAATACACAAATTTGAACAACTATCCCTCCTTTCAACAGATCTAAATCTTAGTTATACAATGAAATGGCATTGATGGCTCTCATTTAAAGAATCAGACCACTACAAGCAAACAACCTCCTAGCAATTCTCTACAGCCTACCCACAGGGTTAAATCCTAAACACTGCCTTGAGAGCACTGACCTGTTGAAAAATGCTGTACTGATTGTACCCATTTTCATTTCTCACTCTTTACAGTTTATATAAATAAGCCCGTGACTACAATTGTTATTCTACTGGTAATGGTTATGTAAAATGTTTACCATGCATTCCTCCCACTTTTTTTTACCCCCCCTAACCCCACCCCCTTTCCTCTATTTCTGTTGTACAAACTCATTTTGTGTAACAAACTCAATAAAAAAGAGATTTAAAAAAAAAAATAGCAATCGTTACTTAAATATTCTTTAATATGCCACTTAATCTGATGTAAACTATCTGTTCCTTAAATATTCAGTCTTGGGGGTATAGTTTTCTTTTGACTGTATTTTTTTATATTCACAGCAAGACTGGACAGAAGGGTGCCCTGATATTAACAATTACCTTATGGAGATGCTACGTCCATCGTTCCCCCTTACCATAGTCAAACATTTGGTCAGGGACCCCTTAGCTGATACAGTTACAGATGTATGGAAAATGGTCAGCACAGTCTCTATCCAATGATTCTTAAGACAGGCCAGGCACTATATAGTCACCCTAATAAACACCAAAATGACCTTGAGATTGGGTCACCATCCACTGATTTGGGCCTTGAACCGAATTTAGCTACACAGTATGGGAACCACTGTGCTACTGAAAACATGTAAGTTAAGTTGTATCAAATATACCGTATTCTGTTCCCCCCACACCCCTTATATTTTTGGTTGGTTTGTTGCCTTCCGTCATTTTGATTTTAACTAATGGAATCACATTTATATTTTATTTCAGTGAAATAACTGATATTGTGAACATTTCTCTGTGGGAATGCTCCCCTTGGTGTTAACATTGTTGGTCAGCCTCTGATTGGTTTCTTTGCTTACACTAAAGAGGTGAAGGATATCCCTTGCTACATCAATCAGAGGAGTGAAGCCACTAATTGGTATACTGGCACTAATCTGGAGATTCTGAAGATGCTCTGTACTGTTGATTGAGGTTATTAGGAACTAACTAGTTTCATAGTAACATAGTAACATAGTAACATAGTAAGTTAGGCTGAAAAAAGACTCGCGTC
>JAMBMQ010000026.1:181993-201926 GCA_024363595.1 Xenopus borealis | reverse complement strand
CAGCTCCCCGCCTCCCCCTCCCTTACATTACTTAGGTCATGTGATCCGGCCCTGCCGCGCATCATCCTGATCTGATCTGGAACGCAGCGCCGTGCAGTGATGACAGCGCGGTGCGGGCCACATTGCAAGGCATCGCGGGCCGGATTTGGCCCGCGGGCCTTGTGTTTGACATGTGTGCTCTAAGACAAAAGGCAAAGATGGATCCGGGTGAAGAAGAATTGGTGCAGAAGTAAAAAGATTCTTCAAATGCTCAAAAGCAATTTGAGCTTCTGGGGACCATTCTCAAGGTTTTCATCCAAGTAATCTTTCAAAACTTTTAGCTCGGGTTGAGAGAGCGGTTAAATTCTGCCAAAAGGAATCGGGGCCCCTGGAAAGAGCTCAATGGGACAGTCGTAAGTCCGATGAGGGGGAAGAATGTCAATGCCTTTTTCATCAAACACATCTGAAAATTCTTGATAGAAAGATGGTAGCAAGGAATTTTCCTTAATTATGGCCAAAGGGGTAACCAACTTTGTGGAAGCAGAGTCTTTTAGACATTGTTTGAGACAAAAGGAGGAAGAAAACAAGATTTCTTTAGACACTCAATTGATGGATGGGTTGTGTTTAATTAACCAGGGCAAACCCAAAATAATAGGGAACATAGATGAAGAAACAACATCGAAGACCATAATTTCTTCATGAAAATCAAAACAGGACATTTTTAAAGGGAGAGTCTCAGAAGTGATAGGTCCTGAAGACGGAGACATTCCATCAGCTAATCGAAGCCCCAAGGGAGTGTCTTTGCCCCGATTTCTCAGAGCGTCGCTCACGTAATCTGCGATCAATTTGAATCACCAGCGTGAACAGTTCTTGTAAGGACTCAGGAACGCCTACCCGAGCCAGTTCATCTCTAAGGGCCTCAGATAACCCCAAACGAAATTGATATCAGAGAGCTTTATCATTCCATTCCGTCTCCATAGCCCAATGCCTAAACTCGGCAACATAATCTTCCACTGGGCGACGTCCTTGACGCAGGGCAGTAATAGCAGCTTCAGCAGTACAGGCACATCTGGGGTCATCGTATAAGGAGGCCATGGCTTGAAAGAACATAGACAGATTGTGTAAAATTGGGTTTTGTCTTTCCATCAGACGATGAGCCCAAGCTTGAGGTTCGCCGCGTAATAACAAAATCACCACCCCTACTTTCACTTGATCAGATGAATAAGTATGAGGCTTCAGAGTAAACATTAACTGGCAAGAGTTCATGAAGGAGCGAAACATGGATCTGTCTCCAGAGAATAAATCAGGCATGCAGACTTTGGGTTCTAGTGTGGCAGAGGAAGTGGAAGGAGCGGACACCGAAGCAGCAGCGGACGAAGAGGCAGCAGGATCTTCCACAGGCGGATTCTGCATACAGGCTTGGAGCTGTTGATAACCACTTTGCAACTCTTGGACCGCTTGGGTTAAGGCGGCAATTTGCTGTGACAGCGAAGTAATAGGTGCATCATCCTGACCAGAATCCATTGTTGGCTAATGGTTACTTTAATGGTTTCGTCAGTAGGATCGATCAGATGATTTGGCAGCACCTTCAGATTTCACAGCGCCTACCCCTGGGATGGGAACAGGAGAGGTGATGTGTAAATAGGCAGGAGTGCCGAGGAAAATCCGGAAGAATGGTCAGACAGGCCGAGGTCAGGGAAGCCAGAATCAGGTTCGTAAACGAAGAAACAGGTCCGAGGTCAAAGGCAGGCGGAAAACAGCGAGGTCCAGGAACAGGCTGAGATCAAAACCAGGAAATCAGTATCAGAAATAAGGCTTAAGTCCAGAAAACTAACAAGAACAATTAGCAAGGAGGAAAGAACGCTGGCGTCCATAAATAGGCATTGCGCATGTGCAAAGATCGACGCACGCCCTGACGCACGCGCGAGAACGCCTGCGTCACAACGCGCGCAACCCCGGGCGACGAGATACACGCGTCCGCGCGGGGCGAAACCGCGCGGCGCGCGCCCCCCGACGCCTGCGGCCCTGCGCCGCACAGCCCGCCGAGGACCCAGGTAAGTAGCGTGACACCTGGACATGTTGCTACAAAATGTGAAATCCCAATGGCTTAATCAATATATTCTCATCTGCTGTTTCATTTTCTTATGTCTTGCATCTCGTGTCATGTGCCCTTCACACTTCAGTTTCTTATTTTTCCCTTTAAATTAGCAGCAAATCCTTTTATATTTCATGAATTGAGTTTAAGTATTTAAACAGTCTTTCTGCTCATCAGCTACATGTGCTAGTTTTTGTTTCATGGGCCATATGTCCATAATGTTATTTTAATATGATATAAATGGTACATCTGTACAATGAAGGTCTATGTTTCTATGCCAATTATAAGCTTAAAAACTGTTATTTAATAGAATCATACTCAGACGAGCAAACACATTTTACATTGCCTTCATATTGTCTCATTGACTGCATGCTTTTTTTTGTAATTGTCAATCAAGCTGTGAATGAGTGCTGGTTTGTGCGTATTAATGAATAAACAATAAGATTAAGTAAAGCAAATGAAAACACGTTTTCATTTTATCTGAAGTTAACGTTGTTAGGATATTCTAGGAAGATGTTCAATTTGCAGGTTTTTATTTCCAGCCGGTGGAATTGTTTTTCATGTATGAGAGCTATTCATGATAGTCTGAAAACCTTAACAACATAATAGTAAACATTTTGAAGATCTGGCTCACTTATCGTGTGATTTCTATGAAATGTCAAGTCTATGGAAAGTTCTTTTAATGCAATATATATTTTTTTCAGCAACTTTTCAATCAGAATATAAATTCTACAGGATCAAAACAGGAAAGAATTTCCCTGGTGATGGAATGTGAATTTTTTTTTTCCTCTGACCTTAGTGCTGAGAATTAGTATTTTAGTAATTAGTAAGCACTTACTATATTTAATAAGAGGCACTAAGATTGCACAAGAGCAGTAACCTATAGCAACCAATAAGATGTTTGCTTTTAAACAAGTGATCAAGAAATGCTTCCTGCTGATTGGTTGATATGGGTTACTGCTCCAATAACCCAAATAATGCCTTAGATGCAAGGGTTTCAAACTGTTTGGGTTCAATTCTAACCCCTTTTACAGTCCAGCAATTGTTCATGGTTTCATGGTATTATGTATGTATATGAAAGTTGCATATAAATATACATATATATATATTCGGTGGCCCTTAGGTGGGGGGTCCTTATATTTGTTTCTTTTTGGTGGGCCCCATATCTCCCCTGGTCTGACACAGTACACTGGGATAGTTGCAGGGAGGACAAAATGAGAACCCTCCTGCTTTGTATGTTGCAGCTCTCCTGCTTTGCTTTTCTTTGACCATCATTGCTCAGAAACTGTATTTTTACATGGGAGTTGTCTTTTCAAGTTGTTGAGGTTCTTCAGTTGAAATTTTCTTGTTTTTCCTCAGTGTAATCAAGACATTAAAATATTGTATTTTGTACTGTTAGAAGTGATCACCCTGCTTTTGAACATCTTAGTTGCTCTTTCTTTTAAAGGGTAGCTGTACCCATAGACCATGGATCCCCAACTTTATTTACCTGTGTGCCACATTCAAATGTAAAAACAGTTTGGGAGAAACACAAGCATGAAAAAAACCCTTGGGTGCCAAATAAGGGCTATAATTGGTTATTTGGTAGCTCCCATGTTGACTAGTAGCTTACAGGAGACTCTGCTTGGCATTATACTTACTTTTTATGCAATTAAAACTTGATTCTGAGACTGTAATTAAAAAATAAGCACCTGCTTTGAAGACACTAGTGGGGGTCATTTATCAACACTGGGCAAATTTGCCCATGGGCAGTAACCAGTAGCAACCAATCAAATTGCTGCTTTCATTGTTCTACTTGCAGCTGGTTTTAAAAAGCTAATCACTGATTGGTTGCTATGTGTTACTGCCCATGTGCAAATTTGCCCAGTGTTGATAAATGAGCCCCACTGAGAGCAACATTTAAGGATTTGGAGAGCTCATGTTGCTCATGAGCTAATGGTTGGGGGTCACTGCCATAGACCATATACAGTTTTCTTTCATTCCTTCATTGTTGTGTTTTCTAATAATAGGCACCCAGTGTTAAGTTCTGTGAGTTGGAATTTTTATTTGCCATCCATATGCAGAGACTGTACTTTACTGTACCTTGAATAGCACATGGCAAGGGAGCTATAATCATTGTTCTATAATGTGATATTGCGTCTTCCTTGTAGCTGCTCATACCTCAGGCTGTGTATTCCCTCATCCCCATGGTTTAAACCATAATGCTTTCCTAATTCACCAATTGCGATTTGGCTGCAAGGTGAAAATATGATTCCCATTCCACATAAAGGGAATACATCTGATCTATAGACCTTCTGGCACTAAGACACTTGGATCAATACAACTACAGATGTGCCCTGATGCAAGAATTGCCTAGTAAAAAATGATCTCTTGAATCTAACCTTGAGGTAATACAGGCTGAAAAACATAAAACATTGCAACCTTGGGGAATTAAATATTTGTTCCAGTTCGTTGCTGGCTGTATTTGCTTAAGCACATTCCATACTGAATTATTAGCAATAGGTTCACCAGCCGTTGGTGAAGAATTGCACAAACGACTTAAAGGGCAAGGAAAGGCAAAGAAATAAAATCCCATTTTTACTTTCTTTAATGAAAAAGAAATCTATCTCCAATATACTTTAATTTTAAAATGTGTACCGTTTTTATAAGAAACCTGACTGTATGCAGTGAAATTCTCCCTTCATTTAGTGCTTCTGGCAGGGAAACAATCACTTATGAACAGCAGGGGGAGCCCCTGCCTTACTTACCAGCCATGCAGAACTCAAGCAGACCACACTGAGCATGTGCAGTGCCAGTGTCAGACAAAGATGTATAACAAAGTTACAAGATGACAGCCCCCTGTGGCCAACTTTGAAAGCATAAATCATTTGTTTGATTAGGCTTGTGGTGCAGTAAGTTCATGTTTATGTTTAGTATACAAAATACAGCAATTCTAGCCTTATTCTATTTTACACTTTCCTTGTCCTTTAAATCCTTAACTATTTGTAAAGAATGCTAAACTTAGAATGTTTGAGGCTGACACTGATACCTCTTGTAGGGTGAATAATCCTCAAAATGCAGTTCTGTCCCATGAAGGGTGGCTGTTGTAGACTTTAAGAGCTACAGCATTCCCAGGCAATACAAGCTAAAGTACACCAAACCTCTGTACTCACTCCCCTTCTTGGTGACTTGTCATTGCCCAGCATACACACGTGTGTAATGGAGAACTTCATTACCAGTTGATGCTCTACTGTAGACTCTCCAACTTCACCCGGTTAATACTTGAGGATCAAGCTATGGTAGGTCAGGAAGGTTAGAAGCATGCATCAAGTAACCTTAATATTGCAAATTAAAGAATATAGCTGCTGTATTGGACTGGGAGGCAGGACAACAGAAGAAAACCCAGTGGGCCCAGTCCCTATCCCTGCCCAAATTGCACCAAAAGAAAATTAAGGTGCACATGTGGGGGGGGGGCTGGAATTGGGTGAATTAGCTTTGGGGGCAACAGAGAGGTTGTGGGAGCCTTGTGTGTTTGATTACCATAGCAACCAATCAACGGTATGAATGAGAGGCAGTAATATGAATAAAAGAGGGACTAAATAGAAAAATAAGGAATAACAGTAACAATAGAAATAAGACTGTAAGCTCATAGAGCAATAGGGTTTGTTTTTTTTGGCTGCAGGGGTCAGTGACCCCCATTTGAAAGCTGGAAAGATGTAGAAGAGGAAGTCAAATAATTTAAATGCTATAGAAATTAAATAATGAACACCAACTGCAAAGTTGCTAGGAACAGAGCATTCTTTAGCAAAGTAAGACTGAGCTGGGGACCAAAGGGAAGGGTGGAAATCTGCCCCACCATCCCATAGCACCATTATCCCTGTCGGGAAGAGTTGGTGGTGGACATGGGAAGGGTGAGAAGAGACAAGAAGCTAGTCTAATATTCAGTGGTCAGCTGTGCACACCAAAATAAACATATTTTCTGAAATAGCGCCCTGCCTTTTCCGAAAATAGTTGCACCCCAGGTTCCTCTGCTGCCTACCCCTTGTTCAGGCCTGGCTAAGGGTGGCACTTGCAGCGATTCGTTTTCTTAGTGAAGTGCCACAACTGAAATCCCACTGGTGATTTTTCATTCTTGCTGGTGAGATGGCAGAGAAAGGTATTTTGGGGAGATTGTTGCCAGGTGACTAAATCTCTCTGATTCTTGCCGTGTGCCCTTACCCTTAGGGGTTTTGAAGGGGCTTCTTTATTTCTTTTTATGTTAAATGCCAACTGATTTGCATTTATTTACAAAGTCACAGACAGAAATAAGACAGAGGCGCTACTTTCAAATGCAATTACAGCAGATCTGAACTGGGATCCAAATAGGCCCTGGCATTTCAAGTACACACAGGCTTACATACATTCATGGCACATCGTGCCCACCTCAAGCATTTTATGGCACACTGTGGCCCCAAAATTTTCATGTCACACTGTAGTCTCCAAGCATTCAGTGGCACACTGTAGCCCTCAAGCATGCAAGGCACACTGTGCCCCCCTCAAGCATTTCATGGCACACTGTGGCCCCAAAAATTTCATGGCACACTGTAGTCCCCAAGCATTCAATAGCACACTGTAGCCCCCAAGCATTTCATGGCAAACTGTGCCCCCTAAACATTTCATGGCGCACTGTGGCCCCAAAACATTTCATGGCACACTGTGGCCCCCAAGCAATTCATGGTACACTGTGGCCCCAAAAATGTCATGGCACACTGTAGTCCCCAAGTATTCAGTGTCACACTGTAGGCCCAAAACATTTCATGGCACACTGTGGCCTCAAAACATTTCATGGCACACTGTGGCCCCCAAGCAATTCATGGTACACTGTAGTCCCCAAGTATTCAGTGTCACACTGTAGCCCCAAGCATTTTATGGCACATTGCTGCACCCAAACTTTATATGGCATACTGTGGGCCCCTAGTATTTAATTGCCCAAGCATTGCACTTTAACATTCACAATCCACAGGACTGGCATCAGAGTCTCATCTTGCAGGACTTTGTTGAGAACTCCAGAGGGGGTTGGTAGGTATTCCACTGTCAGGTCCCCCATGGACACATTTAGTCCCAATAGGTACAATCAGCCTAATGTTGTTCCTCCATTTAGGGTTCTCTCTAGTCTCTCCAGTGATATCATGATGTAGACATTGACTGTTAGGTCAACCCAAGCTCCAGACCACAATGATGGTGGAGGAAGGAATGAACTAGAAGTCAGCAAATGTCCTTATATACTGTAACCAACTTTTACCCTCTTGTTATTCAGGCTCTTCTAATGCACATTTAAAGGCAACATCTTAGATGTTCAGTAGGAAAACCTTCCACAAAATTAAGTCTGTTGGTTGTAATGGATATATTAAATAGATAGTGCTAATAGGAGCTGGAAAATACACAACTTAAAAACAGCTTATTTTGTATGACATAAACTGATACAAATTCAACTGAAACTGAATAACAATGCAATGGGGCTACTGCGTTTTATGGTTGGAATCTGGCCTAAGAGGTAGGATCTGTCAGTTATTTTTAAGTTTGTGGAGGCCCAAAATAGTCAAGGCAAGGGGAAGGCCATTCTCCAGAATAAAGTGCTAAAGAACAAAGGGGCACATAATATTTAATATTGGTTGATTAATGTGCTTGTGCCTTTGATTAAGTGTCCCAGTGCACAACACCGATAAGGATTTGTTATGTCATATATTTGCCTAAAATAAAGTCAGTTATTTTACTGTGCCCATCTGTGGGATCTTGTAAGTGTCTGCTGTGTTCAGGGCCGGACTGGGGGGATAAAGCAGCCCTGACAAAAGTATCAAAGCAGCCCTGGCAAAAGTATCAAAGCAGCCCATGTATTCAAGCACATGCAAAGCATGATATATATATTTCCAACCCCAAGGTTAACTAAAGCTAGTGTTAATTAATAGATATTTTAAGAGTCAATTATAATATAATCCCCAGCAATATTATACAACCTATGTGATGGAACTGGCCCTTGCAACAAATATCTCACCCTAGTTTCTAACACAACTATTCTATCTGATGGATTAGTGGCCCTATACTTACAGTATACAGTATACTAAATTTTCCTTTTTTGTGTCCCCTGCTAGATCATGCACCCTGGCAGATAAGAGGACTTTAATTACCATGTGTGTCACAGGGCAAAAATATGGCATACTTGAAGAGACTAGACTGTCTCATGGAATTAATGCTACATAATTATCTATGTAACTATAACTATATCACAGTTTTCCATATACAGGCTGTTGCCAACATATCTATCATACCATAAGCATAAGTGATTGGGTATATAGCAAGCAACTCTAATATTACTAACTATTACTAAAGTTGGTTCCTCCCATATGCCAGTACAGGCATGAGTACTAAAAAATTCGGGCATTGGCTCAGCTGTGGCTGGCTATTATGAACAGCTCATTAACATTTCCAAAGTGATTGGCTCATTTATGCATTAAATACATACATAATTTGCATATTTTAGGTGAGCAGCCCATTTACATTTTAAAGCAAGTGGCCCGTCGGACATTTGCCCAATACCTCAGATTGCCAGTCCGGGGCTGGTTGTGTTTTCCATGGTATGATGCCTCTACTTTGAGCTATAGGTCTGAGCCATATACATCTAAACTGGTGATTTCTCCTACTTGTGAGGCTACACAACAACAAGTTCTCTATTCTGCACAAAACAGTGCACCTTAGTGAGGTCTGGGGCATTGCTGTTTTTTGCATCTTGAACCAGGGTCCAAGACAACATTGTTTGCAGGTACAAGGTTGCCCTGTCTTCACAGCCTGACATAGAACTGGAGCAGAAAGACATATCCACAAGCACGAGTACAAGAAACGTGATGACTTGTGCTGTTTTTTTGCACTGTGTACCCTGCCACACCAATAAAAAGTGGACCCTATAATATACCTGACTACTGCACTGCTGAACAACTTTCTCATGCAAAGACAAAATATCTGCATTCTCTTTTGAGGAGCCTACAATTAGGTCTCCGTTATGGCCAAATGAAATAACTGTTGTGCATGGTGGAACAACTGCTTTGACATCACTTCCTATTGAAATATCATGGATAAAGGTACCAAAAATATTGTGACTGTAAGTTTCAGAAATCATGGCACTTAAAATCTGAAAACGATGCTTAAATGTTGCAAAGTTGCAAATGTTGAAAATGCTTTCAAGAATGGCATCAGTGCTCTACATGAATATTCTACTATATGATTATTACCAACAACCATGTACTAGGCAAAGATAAAATCCCTTGACCTATGGCAAAATGTTTTTAAACATTTTTTTGTAACTGCCAGGGTGGGATTTCTGTGGATCTGCCAGCTGTGGATCTGCCAACAATCTTCTTCATTTCCTACATTTAGGGGCAGATTTACTATTATTCCCTAAAATCCCTCAAATTCCCTCGAAATTCGATAAACATTCGACTATCGAATGCTTATCAAATAGTTTTAGGCTATCTTTTACCTCGATATTCGATTTCATGGAAAAATTGTACTTTTTCCTTTGAGCACTCGAAAAATTTGTACGATTCGAACGATCGAGGCGTTCGATCGTACGAATGGTATTGGAGCAGGTGTTTGAAAAAAAAGCCTATGGGGGCTTCACATAGGCTTCTATTGCAAGTCAGTAAGTTCAATCTTGTGAAGTAGGCAGTCGAATAAAATTTTAAAGTTTAAGTCCTTAGATCATCGAATGGTTGAATTATCGAATATCGATCTATTCGATCATTAGAATTTTCGGTATTCGATGATCGAAGTGGCCAAATCTGCATATTCGAATATCCGAAAAAATCGCATGATCGGAATTCGATCAAATTCGATCGAACTTTGATCGAACTTCGATCTATTCATGTGAATTTTGTAAATATGTCCCTTAAAGGGCACCTATGGCCCAAAAAATTTGCCCCAAACCGAAGGTGCAGGCTGATAGAGCCAGCATTCTGGTTTGGGGTTCAAGTACTTTAAAAAAAAAAAATGCCCCCTGCAGGCGTTGGCTTACTCGCACCGGGAGGGAGCTCCCCAGTGCGAGCCACTGTGTCTTCTGAAGCGCATGCACAGTATGAAAAGCGGCCCCGGAAGTGTGGCCGCTTTTCAGTATGCACGTGTGTGTTACGTCACACACGCATACTGTGTGTGTGCGAGTAAGCCAGCGCCTACAGGGGGCATTTTTTTTTTCTTTAAAGTACTTGAACCCCAAACAGGAATGCACCTTCGGTTTGGGGCAAATTTTTTGGGCCATAGGTGCCCTTTAAAGTTATGCTTGTTGTCTCCATTATACAGTCCCAGTGGGAGGGCAAGAAGCTTTTTCTCTTTAATGAACACTGTCTCTTTTTTCCCGATCTATATGTTATAAAATCCACTAACTAAGTTTCCTTGGCATAACCTGGCCCACCTGCATGTTTTATAGTTGTTTTGATGCAAAATACCCAATCATTCCTGTAATAAAATCCTGTTAAAATCATTGGTTTATTATGTGACTTTCTAAAGTGACATGAGCAAGCTTGCAAATTTTGAATGAGACCAAATAACGCAGGTGCATCGTCTACAGAAACTGCCAAATGATTTCATGTGTCAGCATCATAACAATATACTGTAGCACCCTATTATGTGTGCAGACTATATGGACATTATATTGTGGGACAACAGATTACTAAATTGCTCCCCTGATGTGATAAAACAGAGACTGCAAACGCTTGATATTTTTGGAGGCAGAACTATTGCTTGGGGTGAAGAACTACATTGCCAACAAGCCCTTGCTACAGGAAGTGCACAGAGACATCCAATAGGAGTTCAGCCAGAGAACCAGAAGAGGAGGGGGGATGAACCAGCAAGGAAGACTGTGCTGGGCTGGAAGACTTAATGACTGAGTGTGTTGTGTTGCAGCCAGTTTAGTGATTAGCCAGAAAGAGAAGCTGTCACTAATCAGAAGAGGAGGACACTGCAGTTTTGCTGAAAGTTGTTTCCTGTTACTCCTTGGAGGGAAAGTGCACAGGGTTCCAGTAGCCAGTGTGATCCTTGGTTGTAGCCTTCCAGCCATATTTTATCAGGAGGAAACTCCAGTGAGAGGAGAAGAAGAGTTCCTGTTAAAGGAAAACTATACCCCGAAAATGAATTTTTGAGCAACAGATAGTTTATATCAAATTAAGTGACATATTAAAGAATCTTACCTACCTGGAATATATATTTAAGTAAATATTGCACTTTTACATCTCTTGCCTTGAACCACCATTTCATGATGGTCTGTGTGCTGCCTCAGAGATCACCTGACCAGAAATATTTCAACTTTAACTGTAACAGGAACAAGTGTGGAAGCAAAAGACACAACTCTGTCTGTTAATTGGCTCATGTGACCTAACTTTATAGTTTGTTTAGTATTATTTAGTGTGAGACTGTGTGTTTTCTATGGACAGAGGAGCACCTATGTTGCTGGATGTTTTCACATTGTTCAGTTGTGCCTTTCTCAATCATCAGCTGCGAGTGTTTCCGTGAACCAGCAAAGTTGCTGAGGTGATTTCAGGAATTACAAAGTCACCTCATCCACCTGCAAGGATTATAAGTAAGACTGACAGCATTGTATTCATCACAAGGGGCCCCCACCGGTACACACACTATATCCAGCTGGCAACTTGTCGGGAGGGACTTAGGTGTGCACACCAGGGTTACACTGCGCTATTCTCACAGCATTGATATTGTTGTTATATTATTATGAACTATTATTCCAAGTAACTAATCTCCTTTCTTACAGCTTCAGTTGTTAACTAAAAATAGGGTTGTGCCTGTTGTACTGCCATTCTTGTTTGCTTGGTTACTGTATCTTTGGGGTGTCACCAGTGTGGTTTGCCAGAATATATTACAATCCTATAACACACTCACGGGTGTTCTACAATACAAAAACAAAGAAAATAAGAAAAAGAGAGAAGAACGATAGCTCAATGTCAGGTAAAAGAGATGGATTCTAGAATAGATGCTAAAACCATTTTTTTACAGCAGCTTCAAAGCAGAGTCCTACATTGCTCAGGTACAAGTTGGTTACTTTAAAAAAAAAAACAAAAAAAAAAACAGGTATCTTGCAGTTCTCAATACAAGTAAAATCCTTGGTTTTTCCTTCCTTCTTTTTCCTACCTTTTCTGACAATGTCCCTTCTGGTTAGAATTCAATTGAGGAGATGAATTGCTGGAAAGGAGATACTCTATTCTGAAGAGGGGTTCAACAGGAAATCTGTATGGTAAATAGATTTATAGAGATCATGCATTATGGGAGCAGAGGTGCATTATTCGATTTAGTCACCTAAATATGGAGATGGGATCATTTGTCCCTGACAGTCAGGAAAGTGTTCAATGAATAGGCATGTTTATCAAAGACTATTGTTCTCTTGACCTCTCTACGGACAATATTTTGTAAAGGGGTTGTTCACCTTTGAGTTAACTTTTAGTATAATGTAGAGAGTGATTTTCCGAGACAATTTGCAATTGGTTTTAATTTTTTCTTGTTTGTGGTTTTATAGTTATTTAGCTTTTTATCAAGCAGCTCTCTAGTTTGCAGTGTCAGCAATTTGGTTTCTAGGGAACAATTTCCCCTAGCAACCCTGCATTGATTTGAATAAGAGACTGGAATATGAATAGGGGATGGACTGAATAGAATGATAAGTAATAAGAAGTGGCAATAACAATAAATTGTTAGCTTTACAGAGCATATGTTTTTAGATGGTGTCAGTGACCCCCATTTGAAAGCTGCAAAGAAACAGAAGAAAATTGTAAATCATTAAAAAAACTATGAAAAATAAATAATGAAGACCAATTGAAAAGTTTCTTAGAATAGGCCCTTCTACGATATACTAAAAGTTAATTTGAAGGTGAACCACCCCTTTAAAGAATGTGTCAGTCCATCATTTTAGTTTATATTGTTTTGAGCAGTCAGATACCATCCTGTTCCACTGTGGGTTAGAGATCAGTAGAAGCACTGGGCTCTAACACCCAACTAAATTCTTAATCTCCAATGCAGATCTCAAGTGAGAATTAAAGATTTGGACAATGCCGGTAATGAAGACACTATTAAATTGTTATGGAAGGGATACTATATAGTGAGGGGGTGCACCAGGGTTACAGGTTAGTAGAAGGACAAGGGTTTATGAAGATGGAATGCATATGTTTGCAGGGTTTAAGATTTACTAGGAACTGCTGTAGAGGGACTAGTATGCAGTCCATTAGGCGTTATAGATATCATGAGACTATGGGGCAAATTCATTATAGCGCGAAGCGTCTAACGTTAGCACTAATTCGCCATCGTGACATCAATTCATAACTTCGGAAATTCACTAACACTGGCTCTGGCGAATTTACGCTAGCGAAGTAGATAGACTTGCGCAACATCGCACCTTTACGCCAGGCGAAGTTGCGCACTGACGAAGGATCGTAAATTCGCAAATGCACTAATGAACATTTTCCTGAACGTTAGCACTTACGCTAGAAGTTACTTCGCCTGGCGAAGTTCAATACAATAGATAGGAGGTTGAAAAAAAAATTTAAAATTTTTTCTAAGTCCCAAAAAAACGCTGGCGTATTTTAGCATAGGAGGGTGATAGTCTGAAAAAGATCGATATTTTTTGGGGGGGTTACCCTCCTTCTCCCCTACATTTCCTAACATATGGCAACACAATTATACAGGGGGCACATGTTTAGGGCAATAGGACAACTTTATTTAATTTATTAAAGGTTTCCTGGGCTTGTGTAGTGTAATGTAGTGGTTGTAACATATACTTCTATTATAACTTAAAGTTCCTGCCTTATGGAAATTAGGCTTCGCTAGAGTAACAGCGCTTTGCCTAGCGAAGTAACACTAGCGCAACTACGTTACTGTTCGCTGACCTGAGTGTAAATTTGCACTTTAGTGGATTTGCGTAGCGCTGGCGAAAATTTGCCTGGCAAAGTGCGGCGAACTCTAGCGACTTTTCGGATCTTAGTGAATTTGCCCCTATATATGTTCTTCTGTAAAAGATTTGAATTTCCAAGATAAAGTGCTAAATAAGCATGTTGCCTCGAGCTATACATTCGTTTCCATCCTGACAACCCTCCACAGAAATTGCCTTCGAGTCTCACGGAATGGGAAGAAGTGGGGGTTCCAGACTAATAATAAGTTGTCTCTCTTCACCTCCTCCATTTAAATGCTGGTGAGAACTGGGACAAAGACAAACTATTTTTATCAACACAAGTGCATGCAAATGGCTGCTTTAAGCAGAAGGAACATTTCTTTTGTTACTTGTATTGAAAGAAGTGGGGGGGCTTATTTCCCTTCTTTTACAGTTTCATTTCTCTAGTTCTTTTATGCACAGTTCGCATCGTGCCAGATGCACCAGTTCATTTGATCTTGATGCAGTAAGCTGGCTATGAAGTCATTACAAAACAACAATTTCTTGGCATTCTTGTAACCATTTTACTGCTACTGTTATATTGTACTCTGGGGTTGCATGTCGCTGTAGCAAAACAGCAAAAGTTGTACTCGCCACTCTATTTCAAAATATTAGTCAGGAGTAAAATGAGACTGTTACAACAACATTCATGCAGACAAAGACAAAAGATCCTCTGCACTTAACCCTTTATCTGGGTTGAGAGCAGAGGAACTCTTGTTCCTTGCAGCTACCCTAGTGGGACTTGATACAAGAGATTGTTAATGTAGAGTCCTACGTTGGTCCATTATTTGAAACGCATACACGTCCTGTACCCCCAACCTGAACCTGCAACCTGAAATTTAAACCGCATGTTCTAGCAACCCGACCCAGAATAGGTCAACTAACCTTCCAAAATGGGGGACACCCGAAACCATGACGTCACATTTGTCCTGAAGTTTACTTCAATCTGGTGCCAAATTGTCCCAAAAAAAAATGTAAAACTTGAAGAACCACAAGGTTGGTGGGAGAGATCAAGCTCACACGTTTGTTGGGTACCCATCTGGGTAACCTGAGGACTGCCCACACAGTCAAGGAACCGGGTACTTTTGGTCTGAAACTTGACCACTTTGCAGGTATTCTGCAGGTACCTGTTGGTACCTGACCCAATGCAGGACTCTACTAAATTAATGTCCTGGATGCAGCAATGGTGGACCCAAGGTAGCTATTGATTGACATTTGGCAGTTAGTAAGGACAGGGTTCCTATGAAGAACAGGTTAACTAAATACCTCCTGAAATTAAAACAAATCCCCCAAATGGCATCAGGGTACAGGCAAATAGCACAAGCTCAACACAACCCTTACCTGCCTTACTCTCCACTCTCCATGCAGTGGCGCTGTGTTCACTGCTTCCATGCATAATGTATGCCAGACAATTGCCGTTACATTTAGAAGAACATGCAAGTATTGCATACTTCGTAAGGACGAGCAGCATTGAATCTGACGCCAGTCACTTTCACTTCTTCTCCCGGTTTAGAATGAACTTACTTACTTATTTCAATTGGTTACTGACATTTGAATATTGATTAAATTGTTCTTCACAGATAGTAGGGGAAACCATGCTGAGGCCTCATTTGCACTGAGGGTGCTAGGATATGGCATTTCACTGTTCTGCTTTTGTATGGATGAAAAGAGAGAATCCCAGAGGCAATATTGTATCATTGGAAAGGGAAATAGCTAGATGAATTATAGTTGATTAATTGTAATTTGTAACAATAGTCATGCATGACAAGTAAATTATGCTATTTGTGCATTTGTCTTGATGAATTTGAAATTATTTCAATAACAATTATAATTATTCAGGCTGTTTACTTTATATGCAGATTCAGTTGCCTGGGGAGGGTGTCACGAATGGCACCCAATACCAGAACAATTGCCAAACACCTTTGTCTCAGCTCGGCTTCACCAGTTAAGTGACCGCCTTTGGCCTCGGGAGGAGCCCTCGGCTTACTCAGATGCCACCTGGACTTAACGAGAGGTGTAAAGCAAAGGTTCTGGCTAGCACAGGGGCACGATCGTCTCACAAAGGAATTGGATTGAAGAATACCACCAAGCGGAGTAGGCAGGCCGGAACAGCACAAGCTGCGTAGAATAGTCAGACAGGCCAGGATCAGGATTAGAGAGTGTAGAGTAGTCAGGGGACAGGCAAAAGGTCAGGATACCAGAGGACAGAAAATAATCAGACAAGCCAAAGGTCAGGATTGGAGAATAGCAGGATAGTCAGGCAAAGCAAGGGTCAAAAACCAGTAGATCAGACAGGAATCTATCAGGAAACACACCCAGGAACTAACAAATAGAACCTAACAACGGGCAAGGTTCTGCACTAAAAGATCCCTTTAAATAGTATTTGAATTTCGCGCCATTGCGCGTGATGTCATCACGCCGGCGCATAAACCCAGAAGTGCGCCGGCGCGCGCGCCATAGGAAGACCGGCGCTGGAGAAGGAAGGATGCACGCGGCGATTGTCCCCGCTGAAGGCACGGCGGGCACTCCCGCGTGCACAGGGGGCAGCCGCTAGACCACCAGGGTAAGCGCTATTCCTTACAGAGGGTTATTAATGAGTAGATTAGTAGAAGTGAAATACGGCAATGGGTAACTAATTAGATGAAGTTGACAAGTGGACTAATACCAAGTAATGTTTGTTGGGTTTAGGGGTCAGCAAGTCAGTCTCAATATGAAATGCAATATTTCCTACATGTTCATGTTTCCATAATTCACAGATCTGCAAAGTCTTTTGATAACAAGAAAATTCATCACAATAAGAATGGAGGGTGTACGGAAGTGTTAATTAGTGTAATATCTGGAGATAAACAATGGGTTTTAAAAAATCCTCTATCAACTAAAATATGATAAAGTAACTTAAACAAAGAAAAATTAAAAAAATGACTCATGCTTTCAGGACCTTATGGGGCACTTACTCATAAGCTAAAGGTAGTCGTATAGGAGTAAAGACCAGTCAAGAAGAGTCACATAAACTACATCAACTTCCAACTATTCTCACTACTGCTTGAATATTTTTTTTGCATTTAAAGGAAAACTATACCCCCCAAATTCTGCTCCAGCAGAATTGTGCATTGAAATGTGTCTTGTGCTCTGATAAACTTCAATCACTCTTTACTGCTGTACTGCAAGGCTAACAACAGAACAATGGGAAGGTAACCAAATAACCTATAAGCAAAAGATTTATATCAAATTAAGTTTAAATCAAATTAAGTGACTTTTTAAAGAATCTTTTCAAACTACTATATACATTTCAGTAAATATTGTACTTTTATATCTCTTGCCTTGAACCACCCTTTTGTGAATGTCTCAGAGATCACCTGACCAGAAATACTGCAGCTCGACTGTAACAGGAAAAAGTGTGTACACAAAAGACAGAACTCAGTTGACTGGCTCATGTGACCTAACATGTACTGTATGTTTTGTTTATGTTAATGTATGTTAATGTGCACAGTCGATCCTTAAAGGGCCAGTACTTTTTGAACAATTCAAATCGTATTTTGGGCTATTCAAAAGTCGAATAAGCCCAAAATTAAATTCCAAATTTGAATTTGAATTCGAATTTGATTCGAATTTTCACTTCTATTATGTGAATGAAGTTCTATTATGTGAATGAAAAAACTGCTGCCTCTTGCCTTTATATGGTCATGAAACTGCTCAGTGACTTCTAAAATCCTTATAATTTACAATAAGGGGCTCCTAATTTTTTATAGGTTCATTTTTCATAGCAACGTGCTGTGTGGAATATTGATCTAAAAGCATTCTAGACAGCTTTGGGATCAACACTGGCCTTAATTTACGAGAAGGAAAATATAAATTAGAGAGCATAGAAGAAATATCTTGGAGAACAAAATGTTTTTTACATTCAGGATACTATGTCCACTTAATTTGTTCCCTCCACTACATCTATCACGTTGTACAAGGTATGGTATGCTGGACCACTGATGTAATATTGCCATTTTATTGATTTCAGATAAAAAAAAATTATTGTTATATTGTTTTATTTTTTGAATGAGACTTAATTTCATGTTTCTGCAAAAACAAATATCCATGGCACATGAATATCTTGTCCCCTAAACTCTGTTTCTTTTTATGAGTTGAAAATAAGCCAGATAATGAACTGATTTGTTGCCTTTTATAAAACAGGGTTACTTGTTTGCATTTCATGTAAATGGTTTCAAATAATTATTTATGTAACCATGCACGCATATGTCTGTATCTCTATTTGTATAGCACCTTGTAGTCTTAAATAACAAAATTAATAACCAAATGTAAATATAAAACACAAATAATATCTTAAGGAGCAAAAAAGCTTCAAATAAGCAGAGAGAAGAAGAAGTGAGTTCATTCTAAAAAGCTTTAAATAGCAGTTAGAATGCAAGAACTATAATGGAGGTATCTTCAAGGAGTATGATCCATTGTTCCTATACATCTTATGTTCAGTCTAAAACAGGGCTTTCTGCTGATTAGAGGCTCTGGTCTCAACCCTCATATCTGCAATATCCACAATATCCACGGAACCCTGCCAATATCCTGATAAGCCTACCTGGAAGCCTTTACCTCAGCAGGCAGGCCACAATTGACTTCAACCAAACTTCAAACATCTCTGAAAAATTCCTTCCTCTGGTAGGACTCCTGCAGGGACCAAACAGAGCAATACCATTCAGTCCAAAAGATGTTAGTCGAATGCCAACTCATAACCAACATTCTAGAGAACCAGCTGCGGCTCCGCAATCTCCGCTTCATTGGCTTCCCATAGCTTGCTGAAGGTAGCACTCTGGAGACCTACCTAGAAACATAGATAAATTACATTTTTGGAACTACACAACTCCTCCGCGTGTTTGCCATCAGGAGTTTTCGCTCGGTCCCCACAAGACAATCACCCCAGGAGCGCCACCAAATCTAATAATAAAGTTGCTAATTGAGTGAGTCCGCCACAAAATAGCGCTTGCCAGGACACAAGGACCCCAACCCTTCAAGGCCACTAACATCTCCATCTTCACAGACTACTTTTTGGAAATCTGGAGACAGAGAGCTATACCCCACTAGACTCTGGTCACCTTCATTTCTTCACCTAACCTCAGGAGCTTCCTTCAATATCTAGGACAGCAAATAAAATGTTATCCTATACTTCATCACCTATTTGTCCTTCAAAATGGTTTAAAGTGCATCTAGAAGATTTTACAACTAGCCTTCCAGCTCAAACTGCCATGCCCATACTTGAACAACTGAGTTATAATGTTTAAATTAATGAAAAGAGTAAAAATTTTACTTAAAAATAAGTCATTCTTGAATTGGGCTAATTCACAAGATGCTACTAGGTTTACTTGGCAAGTGAGGGAGTTGGAGCATTCTAAAATCACATGCAACATGGGCAGCATATAGAGCTTCGTAGAGGCATTCCATGAACTCTTGAGCTGCAGGTCTTCCTGCTTATTTTTAAGGCACAAGTTCAGTTTCAGTACACAGATATGAGCCAGAGACATACGCCTATTGACATAGAAAATCCCTTCGCTTTCAAATTATATCAAAGAGTTCTAGATGTTGCAGTTTCCCAACAGTATGATGGATGGAAGTTGTTCATCATATTTATAGATTTGGGATACATTAAAGGGGTGGTTCACCTTCAAGTTAACTTTTAGTATATTGTAGAAGGGCCAATTCTGAGAAACTTTTTATAAGGATCCTCCTTCTGCCCTTCAACAAGATGGCGTCCGTGACTATGGAGCTTCTTTGCCGCGGGCGTCAGTGCGCACGCGGGCGTCAATGCACTCGCGGGCGTCAGTACGCACGCGGGCGTCAGTACGTACGCGGGCGTCAATGCGCACGCTGGAGCCAATTCTGACGCATGCGCAAGGGGTTTAAATAGACGCCAATTATTGGAAATCCTTGCG
>JAMBMQ010000026.1:155113-175585 GCA_024363595.1 Xenopus borealis | reverse complement strand
ATCACTCTCTACATTATACTAAAAGTTAACTCAAAGGTGAACAACCCCTTTAAAGCTCTACTGCTTGTGTCTGACTAAAACTGCAACATCCTCCTGCCATCTCTGTAGTTTTACAAAAACAAAATGTTACATGCGGCACATCCCACTAAGGAAAACCAAATGGTATTACTTTTTACACATCGGCAACATTTCTTGAACCTATGTTTAAAAAACAACAAAAAATAACACCATAAATTAATTGCTTCAATCCCAAAAATCGAAGTAGTGAGAAACAATGGTAAACATTGTGATGCTATTGTTTCAAATGATGCACTGAGCATATTTATCAGCAGTTGTTGTTTATTACATTAGCTTTATAGATATTGTCAAACAGATTTGAAAGTTCAGCCTTGGGTTTCTCAGTAAACAGACACTGCGAGTGGGAATTTGTGTGATGAAAGATCTTTGTCACTTTATTCCCATTTCTTTTTATTTACTATAAAGCATAACTATAAGGTTATGGTGGCTATAATAGCATGCCTCTCACTGTAGCTTGTGGAAACGATGGTTGCTTTATTTTATAGGTGTCACCCATATTGTGCCCTCTAAAAATATGAAGCAAATTCCAATACCATGTAAGCAATTACTTTCACATTCAATTCCATATTTTTCTTATCCACTTTGCCCATTTTTCCTTCACTCCCTACTTTAATACAAATTGCCTTTTGCAGTATCTTATCTTGCTGTTCGTAGCTCATTGATATCCCATCCCTCTGCATTTGCTCTGTAAATTCCATATTCCCACTAACAGTTTATAAAGGACATGACCAACAAAGGGGAAGAGTTGGACAAAGGTGATGTCCTAGTCATAATTTCCTAGAAATATATAATAAGGTGGATAGCCAATTACCACACTACTTTCATCCAGGGACAATGGATTGCACTTGCAGGTCCCTTTTAGGTCCACCAAGTTGATGGCTTTTGATATCGATGGACAACTTTCCTGCGCATTCTAAGAAAGCACCCAGCCAAAAATGGCCTCAGACAGGACACTTTACATACAATAGTATTTGAGCAGTGACAGGAGTGCAGGTGCATTTTGTCCACAGCTGTTTCTATGCTGCAGGGCAGTCAAAACACTCCATTTGCCAGCTTAAGGTAGGTCAAAATTATTTCCTGCACCATTATTTGGTTATAAACCATCCATAGTAACTTAAATAATTGGGCTAGCCTATTTAAAATATGGCATGTAAAAAGGAACAGAGTTGGAAGTGATGAAGTTTTGAACCCTTGATATATGTATTAGCGTTTACAAGAGAAGCACTCAAGCTTTTTAAACTACTCCAGTCTATTTTAATGCATGTTATACGTATACTGTATAATGCTCTCACAATGAAGGTCAAATTGCAAGAAAAAAAGAACAAAAAAGAGCTATTCTTTCCCTTCGAGCACATGTATCCACAAAATCATAGAATAGCATTTATCTAGCACTGAGGGATGATTAAAGGGGAGTTCATAATTTGTATAAAATAATTTACCTTTCACTTATTGTTAAACAATGTAATTTAGCTTTCTACATCCAAGCATTTTTCATGAAATTTTGTGTTTTTCACTGCTGTACATTTTTATGTAATTCTGTTGTTCTTATTCTCACTTTGTTAAATCACTCACTGGTTTGTAATGCCAAATTCACTGAAGTGTTGAAAAAAAAGTTCAAAAAGCTATAATTTGCACACTATATTTGGATAAAATCTGAATGATTTGCCAATATCATTCTTGTGTTTGCTGTAAGTTATCCTTAATTTAAGGAGCAATTGTCAGTTTACAATACATAGAGCTGCAGCATACAAAATTAGAAGGCTCAATTAACAATGTAGGTGCAAAGTGAGAAAAAAGCACATTTCAGAGAAGTGAAATGGGTCAGATTCGCACATCACTATCCTTGGCCCAGCACTCAGTCGATTAAGTACAGCAGGACCTGAAAGGAAAGCAGGGCTGTGATTGACTGCCCACATTTTACTGTGTTTCTAGGAATGGACAGTCAGGACATCACATTTGTGCAGCTACATCACAGATCTTCCCCTTGGTTGGTCATGTCCTTGTTCAGCTGTCTGCCAACAATGGTTACAAGTCACCTTAAATTATATAAATGCAGGTCATTGAGCTCCAGAATGGAACCATGGTAATGCCATGGGTGAAATTTCTGAACCTCTTAGGGGCAATTAGGTCCCAAATAAGGTAACCAACCCCTCTGCCATTCTGTTGTGTTGCCATATGTTAGGAAATGTAGGGGGGAAAGGAGGGTAACCCCCCCAAAAAAAATCGATCACCATCCTATGCTTAAATACGCCAGCGTTTTTTTGGGACTTAGAAAAAAAAAAATTTTTTCAACCTCCTATCTATTGTATTGAACTTTGCCTGGTCTGGCGTAAGTGCTAACGTTCAGGAAAATGTTCATCTTCGTGAATTTGCGAATTTACGACCCTTCGTCAGTGTGCAACTTCGCCTGGTGTAAGGGTTCGAAGTTGCGTAAGTCTATCTACTTCCAGGGCCGGCCGTACCAAGTGCGGGGCCCAATTGGAACCATTTTGGTGGGGCCCCCTAGAAAGAACTTTGCTGTCTGTCGCAGGGTCACAGAGCTGGATGGACAAATAGTGCCTGCTTTACCCTCTGTCCAAGTGATGGCTGCCAGTTGGGGATGGGGGTAGGCTGGGCAACTGGGGAATTAAGGGAATAGGAATCAGAGCTCGCACTGGAGTGGGCCCCCCATAAGTGCGGGGCCCAATTGGGCCAAATTGATCCAATGTGCTTAAAACCGGCACTGTCTACTTCACTAGCGTAAATTCGCCAGAGCTGGTGTTAGTATAATGAATTTGCCCCCTAATCTGTTTAGCTGCCTCCTTGGTTACAGCAGGCTACCTGCATTAGGCTCTTCAGAGCAGTCATACCTTTAATAAGTGTAATTTAGCAATGAAGATAGAAGATGTCTGTCATGTTAAAGTATATTGCTTCTTGCACACAGAGCACTTCTCTCAATTTGCAAACTCGCGTGTCCCTCATTTGCAGCAGATTACGACCTACTTAGACATGACTGGCAGACATTGATGAACAGATGAATATAAATTAACAAATCCATGATTATAATTCTCTGTGTTCCTGTAAGACATTTGTTCAGCCATTCATATAAAAACTGAGCAACTTAGCTCATATTTATAGTCAATATAATATTTTCTGTGCATTTTCCCTGTGTATTCGTCTAATAGAAACCATAGGACACAAATGTAAAATGCTGTATCTGGTTCTACATTTTTCTTAATTCTATAAATCTGTATTCATGTGTTGCCTTGACTTTCTGATTGTTTTCTCCTTGTAACCTACCTTACCACCTATTAAAGCCCTCCTGTTAAAGTAAATTTCCTGATGAATCCTGTAAAATTTTTAATCAGGTGCAAGATACACTTGCCAGGTCCAAAATGGTGCAATTATCTGCCCATTAGAACTCCAGCATTTGTGCATGTAGCCCTGATAAATGACACCTATGATTTTAATGGAGATGCAACATACAAGGAGGCCACAGGCCCACCAGAAATCCCTAAGTGTCCAAAAGGTAGATTGGGATCTACCATTAGACCTTTAGTTGGTGATCAGTAGATCTCAATATACTGTTAACAAACAACTTGTCTAAATCACCCTCCAGTTTCATGCTTTTCATTCAGATATGTGTTCTGTTACATAAGAACTAATTGTTTCTTAAATATAGCAGTATAAATTCTCTCATAAATAAAAATAAAAATGAAGGAATAATTTTTAATGGAATAGAATGCTAACAATGCTATTATGGATGTAGATCATAATGGGACAACATAATTAAAAGTAGACCCTGCATTAGTAAAGTTGGGGCATTCCTGCCTCAGAGGAAAGCCTCATTTTTTCTCTCCTTTCTTTACTCAACATCTTTATTGTCCTAGTATTGGTTCTTTATATTATATAATATAAACTATCCTTCCTCTCTTAGTTCCCGTACAGAAATAGGCAATAAAAGAGGTTACATGGTAAGAAACAGGACTCCACTTTTCTTCAAAGAACCTGTCTTTTTAATTCTTTGTTTCTTCTTGTCTGTAATTTCTTATGCTAGTTTCCTGTGAAAACATAAATAATACAGTGAATATTTTCTGAGTAAAACAAGAACGTGTTCAGTATATATTGCTTGAAAAAGTCATGCAAGCATATTCTGCCATTTTCTTATCAGTATAACTAATAGTGAGCCTTGCAAGGACCAGAAGAGCAGATTCAGTGAATAAAATAACAAAATATGAATATAAATAAGGCAAAATAACTTTTGTAGCTTTTGTAACTATTGTAGTGGCAGCACATGATCCTGGTGCCAACAGCTGGATTACTGACTCTGAAATGATGACTCATCTAAAATAGAGAACTGAGTGTAGAAAACCCCACATGTATCTACCTCTTCTTCTTGCAAAAAATAAGGCATCCATTCTTGTAGAACCATTAGTGACACAGCAGGTTCTTACTAAGATAGAGGTAATGTAAGAATCAGACACAGAATTGAAGCAATCAGATGGGATCCTGAATGGTGGGGAGCCCAGGTATACACCTAAATAATCCTGAATGGGGGGGAGCCCAGGGTATACACGTAAATATCAGAACCAAGTTATAAAGTCATGATAGAGTTGTATCAGATTTAATGAAAATAACAAAATGGGTGCTTCATGAAAATATAAAGAAATATACTAGCCAGTGGCAGAAGGAATCGGCAGGCATAAACAGAGTCTAGGGAACAGGCCAAGGTTGGGTCAAGCAGCAGGCAAATAGAGTCCAATAATCAAGCAAAGGGTCGGGTCAAGCAGTACTCAACAGGCCAACACAACTGAAAATTACAATAAGAAAGGTTAGGAGGTGACAGGAGCACAGGAACAAGGCTGGGAATCAAGGAACAATGAAGGGTCTCAAGAACTGGAATCTCGGAACAAGAATCAGAATGGCCGGATCAAGGCTGTGAAGCAAAGGAGCAAAGGTCAGTAGCAGGTCTATAAAAGGTCTAGATTACAGAATGACGAACACATCGGACTAATTAAGTGCAGCAGGGAGCAGACAGAAACTACAAATACAAAAGTAGGAGGACTGGTCCGGAGCAGTCATTAGAGCCTCCAGTGGCTGAACTCAAAAGTGCATAGTCCCAAGAACACATAACCTAGAGTTTGAATCCCTGCTGATCTTACATAGTTACATAGCCTTTGATATTATGTCTGTCCAAAAAATCATCCAAGCCCCTTTTAAAAGAATCAACAGAATCAGCCATCACAATAGTGCATTCCACAACCTCACTGTCCTCACTGTGAAGAACCACCTACACTGCTTCAAATGAAAGTCCTTTTCTTCTAGTCTGAAGGGGTGGCCTCAGGTGTGGTGATCCTCTTTATGGGTAAAAAGGTCCCCAGTTATTTGTCTATAATGTCCTCTAATGTATTTGTAAAGTGTAATCATGTCCCCTCGCAAGCGCCTTTTTTCCAGAGAAAACAACCCCAACCTCTGCATGGAACCTATAGTTCTGCACTATTTAGTATTGTCTGCAAAAATAGAAACCGTACTTTCAATGCCAACATCCAGGTCATTAATAAACAAGTTGAAAAGCAAGGGACCCAGTACTGAGCCCTGCGGTACCGCACTAAAACCACTGGTCCAATTAGAAAAGGTTCCATTTACCACCTCTCTTTGTAGTCTATCTTTTAGCCAGTTCTCTATCCAGTTACAAATACTATGTTCCAGGCCAACATTCCTTAATTTAACCAGTAACCTTTTGTGTGGCACTGTATCAAATGCTTTAGCGAAGTCTAATCACATCCCAGAATCGAAGTCCCTGCTTACCTTCTCATAAAAATAAATTAAGTTATTCTGGCAAGATCTATTATGCATAAAACTATGCTGGCACAAACTCATAGTATTGTTATTTGCTATGAAGTATCCTATCCTTTATTAATCCTTCGAAAAGGTTTCCTACCACCGACGTCAGACTAACTGGCCTATAGTTTTGAGGCAGAGAATGGGATCCCTTTTTGAAAAGCGGCACCACATTATCAATTCGCCAGTCTCTCTGCACCATGCCAGACCTCAATGAATCCTGAAAAATTAAGTAGAGAGGTTTGGCAATCAAAGAGCTAAGCTCGTTAATTACCCTGGGATGAATCCCATCTGGCCCAGGACCTTTGTTTATCTTCTATTTCAATATTTTTATTGGCAAAGAAGTATTGTTTTGTACAGTACAATATGCATAACATTGTTATTTTTTGTACAGAATAAAATATTGCAAACATTTTGTGGTGAAATATTGATACAACAAAAGGAAATAAAAGCTTCAAAGTATTAAATTAAAAGAAAAAAAAAATCTTCAAATAACATTGTCTGTCTGTTTGGTAAATCATGTGTGGGTAGATCATATAAGGTAGGTTTTATTTTTGACAGATATTAGTATGACATCTTTACTTGACTTCTTTTATATGTGTGGGTTATGTCATAGAGGGTCTAGTTTTAATATTTGTCATTACTATATATTTTGTGTTAGGAGTGGTATCTGTTAAGAATCTTATAAAGAAAGTATAGAGGCAGGTAAAGTACCATGAAATCTATAGTCAATCCAGGGTTGCCATATATATATAAAGGACTGGTATTTATCCAGGTGGATACTGGTTAATTTTCATTAACGAGAATCCAGTCCAATTTAGTTTTTACCATATTGTATTGAAGAGAGGGTGATTTCCATGCCTTAGCAATTACCTGTCTGGCAGCCAAGAAAATATGATTGAGTAAGCGGACCTGTTTCTTTGGGGCGTCCTTAGGAACAGCTCCCAATAAGGCAACATATGGGTCTTTTTTTAAGTTAAGGTGCAGTACTGAAGAGATAAGGGTGTAAATCCGTATCCAGAATCTAATAGCTATGGGACACTTCCAGGACCTTTGTTTATCTTAACATGTTCTAGTCTCTTTTGAATTTCAGCATGTGTGAACATGCATCATTAGATGTATTATTAGAATTGGGACTATTAAAAAGGAAACCTTCATTAGCTGATTCCTCATTTGTGTGACAGACAAGTATGCATTCAGAATCTGAGCTGTTTGCTTGTTCTCATCAACCAGCTGACCCCCCTCTGAAAATAAAGGTCCTACCCCTTCCTGTAATTTTTTACTATTAATATATTTAAAAAATAATTTTGGATTCTCTTTACTGCTTACTGCTAAATCTTTTTCCATATCGATTTTAGCTTGCATGATTTATTTGCCTCCTTGTACCTTATAAATGATTCGGCTGTCCCAGCTAACTTGAAAGCCTTAAAAGCACGTCTTTTCTTACCCACCTCAACACTTCCATTGAACCAAAAAGGTTTTGCTTTGCTGTTGCAAAGCAAAACCTTTTTGGTTCAATGTTTCTTGCTCACAAGCGGAATATACTGACATGTATATTTATTAAGCAGCATTTTAAAGACTTCCCATTTTTGTTCAGTGTTTAACCCTGTGAAAAGCATTTCCCACTTAATATGTTGCAGAGATGCCCTTAAACTGTCAAAGTTTGCATTCCTGAAATTCAATGTTTTAGTTACTTATAAAGTTGCCTCTGCAACAGAATCTCAAAGGAGACCATGTTATGATCACTATTTCCTAAATGCTCACCCACACAAATGTTAGAGATGAGTTCAGTATTATTAGTTATTACAACATCCAACAGAGAGTTATTCCTGTATAGGTTGTACACCAAGGAAAAATCAGCTCAGTTCTCTAGGAACCCAAACTCTTCCTTCCTACACCAAGACTTGAGCCACACATTTAACTCCCTAAGCTCCCGCGGTCTCCCTAAACTTGCACGTGGCACAGGTAAAATTTCCGAAAAAATGCCATTGGAAGACCTTCCCTTAATCTAAGAGCCTAGATCCCTGAACTCACTCTTTAAGGTCTTCCATCTACCATTTATCCTGTTATTAGTACCGATATGTACTAAGACAGTTGTGTCATGCCCAGCCCCACCCAATAATTTGTCTACCCGATCAACCACATGCCAAACCCTGGCACCAGGTAGATGGCAAACTATTTGGTTGTAGCAATCTGGAACGACATACCCTATCCACTTTCCTAATAATTGAATCCCCTACAACCACAATCAGCTTAGGCTCCTCCCCACCACTACTAGAGAAACTGGTCTCCCGGCTGTTAAGAGAGGTCAGCCCCATTTAGAACTGCCAATCCAGAGTTCACACTCCCATCATCTTCACACAATCTGGCAAAGATGTTGGGATTTATAAACCCAGGAGCAGTCTCCCTTTTCCTTTTGCCCACCTTAGATTTACTAACTGTCACCCAGCTAGCTGTCTCAACATCCTGCTGCTGTTCTCTTCCCCCCAAATTATCTGACCCCGCTAGGTCCTGCTCAATGACAGGTTATAGAAGCCACACTATCAAACTATATATTTGCTGTATGAAAAAAATTTCTGTATCTCCAAGGTTTTACCTGTGTTTCAGATCCTGATTAGTGGCTGGCTAGTGCCCAGGAAAAGAACATTTAAGTTGTATCTGATTCCCTGATCTGATGCAATTGTATGAAGAAATTAGATGGTGCAGCACAAAAAGACACTTTTGGCATCAAGAAGAGAATAGACGCATGCAGTGCTTTCATCACATCAACACTATAACTCCCCAGACACTTTCCCCCCAAAAAATGTATAGAAGTTTAAATGACATTATTTCCAAATGTGTGTTGCCAGGCAACAAGGAATGAATAGATTGGTCACATCCTTCAACTAGGTAGAAAAGAGGTGGAAGCAGGTAAATGTGTTAAAGTGTGCTGTTTATTGTGGAGGCATGTCCTGTCATTAATTTATGGCATAAGTGAACACAAACAGGTCTATAGATAGTGATGGGTGAATCTGAGCAGTTTTGTTTTGCCTAAAAATTGTGAAACAAGAAAATCTCCAAATGCATTGAATAATTTTTTTTTGATGCACAATTTTTGTCACCCATTGGAGTCTTACCCTAATTGATTTTTAAGCTGAACTTTCAGGTGTATCTTGGACAGCAAATAGGATTTCCCCCCCAAACCATATGTGGTTTTCAAGATAATTCCCTTCTAATGCTCCAGCACCCTGGAAGACTAGACCTATAGTTTGAGAACCTTAAAGTAATATCTGTACCAATATATCAGCTGAAATAATCCATTATGAAAACCATGACTGCCCTTACATGAAAAAAATTACAATAAAAAGAATAAGACAAAACTCAATGAATCATTCAAATTGAATCTTACAGCCACCACCTTTGTACTTCCTGCCATATTTTATTTGGCGGACACTATTCTCATTTCATGGTGTCACTTTGATTCAGCCAGTTCAGAGACATCAGAGACCAAAATCAGACGCTATTTGATGGATGTGGAAGATTAAAAACATGCCTGACTGCTGGAAAGAGTAGGTGCTGCCAGAATACAGGGAGGTGCTTTAGCAGTAATGTCTGTTTCTTCCCATAAGTTTTAAATAAGACTCATATTAAAATGCAGATTGTTTTTACAACAATTGTAAAATGTACAAATAGATAGGTAAAGGGCGCAGGAGCATTATAAAAGTCAGTAGACCTGGGATAAGCCTTTAATCATGAATAAGGTAGCTACCCTCTTTATGCACATCAGACTTCCATCTATTAAGGCAGAGGCCAGATGGGAGACTTTGAAGCTCTTCTGAAAAAGTGCCCCATAGTGTCTCCCAATGAACTGAGGTCAGATAATCAAGTGTATCAGAGGCACGGCCTGAAAGATTGCTGTAGGCAGCATTTCTCTATCAATCTAATTGCTGTCAACATTCCCATAACAATATTAAGGACATAAGTGGGACTCAGCTTACCACCCCCCTCCCTTATCAAAGGGCCAGAGCTGACTACTGTTATTGATTTTATTAATTTCATTAAACTAACCTAGTCACTAGGAAATAAATGCATTGTTTAATCAAATTAATTAATCAAAGTAACAAACAAAACACTGCTTACGTGTGTCAAATACAGGCTTAAGCCAATCTTCTAAAGCCAGTGGTTGAATCTTATAAAAAGCACTTAAACTCTGAGACAAGTAACAACCTGTTTGTAAAATGGAATTAAGAACTATTTGGTGGTAGATTCAACACCACTTTGCACATGTCTGGCTATGAGGTGTCCATAGTTGGTAGTTAAGGCTCTTAATGGAAGCTCTAAAACTGACGAAGGCAGCTTATTAAATGCCTGATCATTAACTGCCATCAAACACTTCCCAAGTGCAGATGTTTGCACAGCAGGTGTAAGGTTTTTGTGATAATTACTAATGCTTGCTTGTGGATTCTGCACTCCACTCGTCCTTTTTTGCCAATTATGCAATCATGCCATGGTTTTATTATTATTAATAATAATAATAAAACCATGGCATGATTGCTTAATTGGCAAAAAAGGACGAGTGGAGTGCAGAATAATATTAATATAATAATATTAACATGTATTTCTATAGCACCAACTTGTTGCGTAGCACTGTAAAGTGAATGTGATTTTACAACTAAATCACATGAATTACATACATAGAATATAAGGAGTTACATACGTCACAAAAGGGAAGGGAATGATACACAAGGTGTGGGAGTGGGCAAGATCAGAGTAAAGTGGGTGAGAGATGTAGTAATGTAAGCGGTATTGCATTGAGTAGTTAAGAGTGAGGGTAGGCTTCTCTAAAAAAAGTGGGTTTTTAGAGATTTCTTGAAAGCTGAAAGATTGGGAGAAAGTCGGACAGACCGTGGGAGTGAATTCCAGAGGAGGGTGCAGCTCTTGCAAAGTCTTGAATGCGAGCATGTGAGGAGGTAATGAGAGAAGAGTTGAGTAGCAGGTCAGTAGAGGAGCGTAGTAGGCGGTTGGGTGAGTAAATGGAGATTAGTTCAGAGATGTAGGGAGGGGCAGAGTTATGAAGTGCTTTGAATGTCAGGGTCATTAATTTGAATTTAATTTTGAAGGGGAATGGGAGCCAGTGCAGGGATTGGCAGAATGGTATGGCAGAGGAAGAGCAGTTGCTGAGGTGTATAAGCCTAGCAGCAGTGTTCATTATGGACTGGAGAGGTGAGAGTTTCTGGAGGGGAAGGCCAATTAAGAGAGAGTTACAATAATCTAGACGCGATATGATAAGAGAGTGAATAAGAATTTTGGCAGCGTCTTGGGTGATAAATTATCGTATTTTGGATATGTTCCTTAGGTGGAGTGACATGACTTAACAAGTGACTGGATATGAGGAGTGAATGTCAGGGCAGAATCTAGGATAACCCCAAGGCACCGGGCCTGGGGAGACGGGGTGATAGTGGAGTTGTTAACTACGATAGATACTTCCGGGATGTTACTGGTTTTAGTTGGAGGAAAAAGAACCATTTCCGTTTTGGAGAGGTTTAGATTAAGGTAACGTTGTGACATCCAAGTAGAGATAGCAGACAGGCAGGAGGAGACACAAGTTAGGTGTTCAGGGTTGAGATCATGAGAGGAGAGATAGATCCGAGTATCGTCAGCGTAGAGGTGGTAGTGCAACCCATACGAGCTGATTTGCCGAGGGAGGAAGTATATAGAGAAAATAATAACGGTCCCAGGACAGAGCCTTGAGGAACCCCGACAGAGAGAGGTAGGGGGGAAGATGCTACTCCATTATAGGAGACACTGAAGGAACGATTGGTGAGGTAGGAGGAAAACCAGGACAGGGCTGTGTCACGAAGGCCGAGCGAATGGAGGGACTGGAGGAGGAGAGGGTGATCTGCAGTGTCAAAAGCAGCTGAGAGATCAAGCAGAATTAGTAGTGAGAATTTTTTGTTGGCTTTAGCTGTTAGAAGGTCATTAGTTAGACGGGTCAGAGCAGTTTCAGTGGAGTGTTGCATTTTAAAACCAGATTGTAAGGGGTCCAGCAGGTTATTGTCTGAGAGGAATGAGGTTAATCGGTTGTAGACTAGGTGCTCAAGTAGTTTAGAGATGAAAGGTAGCAGAGAGATAGGTCGGAGGTTGTCAAGATTAGAGGGATCAAGAGAGGGTTTTTTCAGAATGGGGGTGACAAGAGCATTTTTTAGTTGAGACGGGAATAGTCCAGTTGAGAGCGAGAGATTAAATAGATGAGTTAAGGCTTTAATAAGACAAGGATCGGTATTGCGGAGAAGTTTTGAAGGAATTGGATCAAGAAGGCAGGTGGTAAGGTGAGAGGAGGCCAAAAGTTTTGAGACTTCCTCATCAGTAACAGGGGTGAAGGAGCCCAGGAGAGACTGGGGAGTGTGGAGGGAGGGTGGTGGAAGCCTAGGGGGGTTTAGTAGTGTAATGTCCCCTCTGATAGTTTCAATTTTGTTTTTGAAGTGCTCAGCAATGTCTTGAGCAGAGACAGATGTGCATGGAGGGGGTGGAGAAGGGGAAAGGAGAGTTTTAAAGGTGGAGAAAAGTTGTGCTGGTTTTTTGGAAAGGGAGTTAATGAGTGAAGTAAAGTAGGTTTGTTTGGCTTGGGAAAGGCTGGTGTTGTTATAGGAGTGCAGGGCAGATTTGTAGCTCCAAAAGTCTGATTCTAAGCGGGATTTGCGCCAGCGACGCTCAAGTGCGCGTGAGCGTCTTTGGAGTGCTTTAATATCAGCGGTGTGCCAGGGTTGAAGTGGTTTGGGTCTAGAACGTTTAGTTCGTTTAGCAAGCTCATTAAGGGCAGTGGTGAGTGTGCTATAGTAGACCAAGGTCGCTGCATTAGGACAAGAGATAGCAGAGATATTAGAGTGAAGAGAGTCAAAGGAAGAAGAGAGATGCGACACATCCAGTGCTTGCAAGTCACGGTAGGTACGTGTTTGGGGATTAGCAGGGGGTGAGGAGGGAGTTAGTGAGAGTTGAAATTTAAGCATATTATGATCGGAGAGGGGAAACGGTGAGTTAGTAAAGTTGTTGGTTGAACAGAGTCTGGTAAATATGAGATCCAGGGCGTTACCATTGGTGTGAGAGGGGGAGTCTGAGCACAAGAATAAGCCTAGGGAGGATGTTAGTGAAAGAAGTTTAGAAACAGAAGGGCTGTTAATGTTGTTAACAGGTATATTAAAGTCCCCTAATATGACGGAAGGGGTGTTAGATGAAAGAAAGTAAGGAAGCCAGGCAGCAAAGTTGTCCATAAATTGTGCGATAGGTCCAGGTGGTCGATATATGACAGCAATGCAGAGTGAAACAGGAGAAAATAGCCTAATGCAGTGAACCTCAAATGAGGAGAATGATAAGGCAAGAACAGGTGGAAGAACTTTAAAAGTACAGCGGGGAGAGAGAAGCAAGCCTACCCCACCCCCAGGACTGTTTCCAGGCCTGGGGGTATGAGTAAGGTGTAGGCCCCCATAGGACAGGGCAGCAGGTGAGGCAGTGTCAGTTGGAGAAAGCCAGGTTTCTGTAAGTGCAAGTAGGTTAAAGGAATTGGCTATGAAATGGTCATGTATAGCGGTAAGTTTGTTGCAAACAGATCTGGCATTCCAGAGAGCACAGGAAAGACTAACTGGATTTTTGGGTATAGGCGTCTGAAAGCAATGCTTAAAAAGCTTCTGTAGCCTATTTATGCTTGCAATCATAACGCGCACAGCAAGTACACAATAAACACGCATTGGTGGGGAAAGATGACAGAATCTGGGAGATATCAGGTCTCTTCCTTTCGCACTGACATTTTTTTCGCTGCATTACATAGCTGGCAAGGAACTGAGCAGACTGGAATACAAATGATTACTAGGGGCAGATGCCTGATCCAGCACAGACTCCACTCCAGGGGGATAACCATAACCGTTCTTGCTATGATCATAAGGAGAATATATGGCCTGTTGTGTAGGACCAGAATGCTAACTCAGCTTATTGTGAATATGGCACATTATAAAACATGTCAGGAGACTTAATGGCTTTAATATGTTCTGAGAGCAAATTAAGGATATTATTTAAGCACACAGTCAAGTAGTTTCTGTAATTGTGATATCGTAGTACAAATTTGATAATATAAATGTAATTAAAATCAGCTTATATTTGTATAAATCTATTGTACCTGTTTGGATGGGGGTTAACTGAAAAAAGGGGTTTCTTTTGCAGGAGCTGTAGCATGGTTTGGCCTCCATAAGATGGAACACTGTAGATTGTAATTGGAGTTTGATACCTTAAATCAGGGATGCCCAACCGTTTTTACCCATGAGCAACATTCAGATATAATAAGAGTTGGGGTCTTGGGGAGCAACACAAGCATGAAAAATGTTCCTGGGTGGTGACAGATAAGGGTTGTGATTGACTATTGGCAGCCCCTATGTGGATTTGCAGACTACAGGAGCCTCTGTTTGGCACTACATCTGGTTTTTATGCAACCAAAACTTGTCTCCAAACCAGGAATTCAAAAATAAGTACCTGCTCTGAGGTAACTGAGAGCAACATCCAAGGGGTAGGGGAGCAACATGTTGCTCCCGAGCTACTGGTTGCGGATCACTGCCTTAAATTGTAAGTATAGGTAATAGACAGAGATAACTCGTAGTACAAGTTGATCCAGGGATTGGTCCGATTGCCATCTTGGAGTCATGAAGGAATATGTTCCCTTTTGAGGCAAATTGGAGAAGCTTCAGAAAGGATTTTTAGCCTTCCTGGATCAATTAGCAGTTAGGCCGGTTATATACGGCCTATGTCGTGGGGTCGGCCTGTGTAATTGAAGGAAGAACAATGAGATTAAGATTTACAGACACAACACGCAACAGTATAGCTATCTATAGTTTGTCTCCACTTCCCTATACCATGCTGTACTCCACTTTTAAAATGTATTTATTTTTATTATTGTTGTTGACACACAAAGCAATTGTTTAACATGAATTCCACCAGGAAAAATGACATCAATGTTTCCCTTGACGCAGAATTCACTTAATACTCATAGCCTTGAAGCAAAAAAATATAATGTTACAGGCACTTGATTTAATTTATGATAGCAAAAAAATGATGCTCAGGGGGTAGGTTACCTTGTTTGGGGTGAATTGTTTTTTGTTGTTTTTTGTAACATATTTTATTTTCATCAGAAAAAAATAAAATAAAGGAGCATTAACATGGATTTTGCATTTGTTACATACATATCAGTATACATTCTTGTTTACATATTGCGTCCAGTGCTTATACCTGTGAACTATAATATAATAATATTATACATGTTTATTTATAAATGCAAATACTTATATGCCAGTATTAACTCCTTTCTATAAAGATATGCATAAATAACAGTGAGGAAAGAATGTAGTAAAGTCAACTGAACGAAGAGAGGGGGTGGTTAAGATCAGTAGGGGTGGAGGGGGGGTCCTAGTTCACTTGATACCTTTAATACCTTTTTTTTTGTTGGTATTACTTCAATGATTGCAGTTGAGGCTCATGGCTGGGTTGGGGTCGACAGTAGTTCCCATGGAGACCAGATCTTAAGATATGTGGGGATTTTATTTTGTAATCTTGCTAGATTGTATTCAAATTGTTTGATGCTATTGACCCTTTGTTTCACTTCTTGCAAGGAGGGGATAGAGGGGGTTTTCCATTTGGCCGCAATTGAGATGCGGGCTGCAGATAATATCTGGTTTGCTAGCTTTGCACATGCTTTGGGAGTTGTTTATATGGTTTTCCCAAGAGCATGTGCAAAATGTCTTTGTCTAGAGTTTGATGGGTTACTTGGTTTAATAGAGCTGTAATTTCATCCCAGAATGTTAGTTTGTGGGGGCAGGACCAAAATATGTGGGGTAGGTCTCCTTGGTGCCCACATGGGGTGAATTGTTTTTACCTGCAAACTGCCAAATTAAATTTCCCCTGATTTTATAGGGATAATATGGATATCGCTATCAACAGCACCTAATTATTACCAAACAGTGCCCTAGGTACACTCCCTCCATCCATCCATCCCCTTTTCCCACACTTGTGCAAAACAGTTTATGGGAATGAGTTGTTTGGGTGGGAGAAGAGTACCCAGGCCCACTTCTCTACTGAGAGACTTGCAGCAAGTTTTTTACCCATTTAGCTGCCATTCCTAGGTGCCTAGATTGGTATGGGACCTGTTATCCAGAATGCTTGGGACCTGGGACTTTCTGGATAACAGATATTTCTGAAATTTGGATCATAATACCTTAAGGCTACTATGTGCTGACATTAAATAAACCCTATAGCCTGGCTCTGCTTTCAATAAAGATTAATTATAAGTTGGTATGGATCTTGTACAAGATACTGTTTTATTTTTACAGAGAAAAAGAAAATCTTTTTAAAACATTCAGATTAGATAAAATGGAGTCTGTGGGAGATGGCCTTTCCTTGATTTGATCTTTCTCGATAACAGGTTTACAGATAATGGATCCCATGCCTGTATAGATTGGTCACAGGAAAACTTGTTAATTTTCATAGCAAACTTTTAAAGCTGATTTGTTAAATAGATGGACACGATAGAATTCCATATCTATGTGACAATTCAGCAGAAAACTCTGACCAATATTCTTCAAAGGTGCCCAATCAATGTTCTCCATCAAAACAACCGATCTTCAAGTATTTTGCTGACAATGGTTGACTAGTCTCCTGCAAGCACCAAGTAGTATATGAAAAACCAGGTAGACTTGGTGAATTTAAAGCTAATTTTTTTGTACCTGTCAAAGTACAAGCTGCTGCATGTAATACACAGTCACCCAGGTGGCATTGCAGTACATTCTGTTCCATAGTATCGCTCTCTCCTTTACTCAGTGCCATGTTCTTTCCTAATCGTCACCCCCTTTAATTATTTCCATTATTCTCTGCTAATGCACAATTTATTTCTTCTGCTGTCAGGCCGGGAAGCAGTCTCAGCCCACAGCCCTTGTAATAGCACTAAGCTTTTTATAAATAGCAGCATAATATAGGTTTATATTGTTATCAATAATAGAGGAGGAAGGAGACAAACAGGACTGGGCTTCTGTACCTCTTTGATGCAGACACTGCAAGCCTTTTCAGGTTCTTTCAGGATGTCAGGTTGCTGGCTGGGGTAAAAGAATTTCATTCAGGTCAGCTCAAGGTTTGGGATTATGCAGACACTTTGTGATAAAAGTGACATTTTCTCTGGTTAATGTCTTGTTTTACAAGGTATGAGAATTAAATTAAACCTTGAATACTGTTATTATGCTCCATATAATAATAGCTTGGATGTGATATGGTTAAGACAAAATTAGTTTAATGGGAAAGGTTACTATCTTAGAGACATTTGTATTAATGTCTGATTAAAATGTACATTTCCCTCAATCTCTCTATGGATTGGAATTTTGACGGTTGGCGAGAGAATTCTGGGATGAATTAAGTCGTATTGGGAGTCGTTGTTTTTGTTTGTTGAATAATCATTTTTTTCATAATTGGTCCAAGACAGTATTTCCTGAAAATCCATAAAACCCTTTCTTGAAACTTTTACAGCCATTACAGCCCCTTCAGGGAGAGAATTCCACAATTTTGCAGCTCTCGCTGTAAAAAATCCTATTTGCATATTGAGAGGGAACCTGCTTTCTTCTTCTTGTGTCTGCCAGAAGGACCTACTGCTAAGTAAAAAATTTGAGAGTTTATATATGTAAACAGGGGCCAGTATTTCCGTTCCTTACCCATTATTAACTGTTGATGTACCACCAACCTTTAATATGGGGAAACCCATGAGTGAAAACACATGATGCAGAGAGTTGCAGTCAAACATGTTCTCTTTACTTGTTACACCCTCAGTAGAATAGCAGCACATTTACAGTGTTCAATTTCCCAGCATTTTGCAGAACATTGCCTGTAACAACACACTGCCAGAGGACACACATACTTATAGGTATCCCTCTTTGGCCCTGGTCAAC
Organism: Xenopus borealis; assembly: GCA_024363595.1. Classification (NCBI taxonomy): domain Eukaryota; kingdom Metazoa; phylum Chordata; class Amphibia; order Anura; family Pipidae; genus Xenopus; species Xenopus borealis. The sequence continues at coordinate 157,745 of JAMBMQ010000026.1, read as the reverse complement.
TCAATCCAAATCTAGCCTTTCCTCTTAAACCATGGCTGGAGGGATTCCCACTGGGAACACTATGCCCGCTCACTCCTAGTTGGGGCCATAGCTACCCATGCTAGTTAACTCTCTAACTTAAACTCCCTATGATATACTATTACACCCCTAGGCCTCACACTTACTAGACTCAGTACCTCTTACAGAAGATGACTTTACTGCTGCAGTACCCTCTGCTCATCTTCCTTCCCATGATGCTCTCTGATTTCACTGTGATCTCACTTCCTGAAACCTTCTCTTATAAAACTCCTATTATCCACCCACTGTGGGGACCTTCCCTCACAACTGTTATCATCTCACTTCCCCTAGTGGCCAACCTGAACATATGTATTAACCATTACTTAAACATTTATGTTAAACCATTAACATTTTACCCTAATACTTCTCATTCCTCAAGTCCTTGTGTCTGCTAATTAAACTATTACTCTACAGATTTGTATTGTACCTGAGACTTCCCATACCCTTTACCAGGTTAGTTGCTTTGCTTCAGACATTAACATTTTCATTAATATCACCCTGTAAACACTGTGGATAAAAACTGCAAGGCATATTCTAGATGGGACCTTACCAGTGATTTGTAAAGAGAACAATGACCCTGTCCTCCCCTGAATATATGCCCCTCTTTTTTTTTTTTTGAAAATGGTTTATATAGCTGAAGTAGGTTTTTATATATGATCTGCAATATATATATATATTTTTTTTTTTTACTCAAAGAAGCTTTATTAAACAAGCACATAAAGTTTCAGAGAAAATAGACCGTCTGGTCTCAGATACAATTGTCGTGTACAAAAGGGCTTACATTCCAATACTCTGTAAAGTGACAATGTAATCCAGTACCACACTAGATGGCACGCATCATACCTGCATACAACAGCCTAAGCATTGGGTTCGTTTCCCTCCCAACCCAGCTCAGTCCAATGCCGCCAAAGCACCATATACTTTAAAAGTTGACCTCCTTTTGACCAGAATGGTCCAGTTTGGCTAAATCATCCATGGCTTTTGTCCATTCCAAGTGTGTCGGGGGTAAAGGGTCCTTCCAGTCAGGCCCGGACTGGCAATCTGTGGGTTAGGGCAAATGCCAGAGGGGCTGCTATAAGGTGCCATAGAAAGTCAGTATTTAGTGGGCTGGTGGGGACTGTTTGGGCCTCTATGTGGGCTGATTGGGCCTCTTTGTACCTGAAATGCCAGGGCCTATTTTTATTCTCAGTCCAGTCCTGCTTCCAGTGCAATGTGATAAGCCTCCTGGCTTGAACTAAGGCTTTTGTAACAAAGTGCAAAGTACTAGTGTCCAGAGATTCTCCCAGGTCTATAGAAAGTAAACAATGCCGTGCATCACCCTTTCCCCATTCAGGTATTTTAGCGGCCAGCCAAGAAGTTATACCGACCCAGTACGGTTGGACAATGGGGCAGTCCCACAGTGTATGCAATAACGTAGCAACATTCACTTTACACCTTATGCAGTTGGGAGTCGGGGAAAGTTTCATGACATACAGTCGATGTACAGTATAGTAAGCTCTATGGATTAAATACAATTGCAACAACGAATGTTTATACGAATATGCCACTATTTTGGGTACCCACTCCCATTGATCATCATGAATAGCACCCAGGTCAGCTTCCCAAGCATCCCTTGCCTTGAGGTCTGTGTCAACATATGTTGGCTTGCTTAGCAGCTTATATAGTGTAGATATTTTCTTTTTGTGATTAGTTTCCAAGAGAGCATCGACTATTGGGGAGTTAGCAATCACTATTCCTTTGTCATGGAAAAGTCTAGTCAAAATTACATTCAGCCTATGGTGAGTCAGCCATTGCGTGCTAGGGAGGTCCCTTTCCTCCATCAGACGTGGCATTGATATAATTTGGTCATCAGCCCAAATGTCGTTTAGGGTATGTATATTTAGGTCCAGCAAAATTCTGGGGGGGTTCACCATGGCAAGTGCAGGGAATACTGCGTTATGCCATATAGGGGTTTGTGGGAGATAGGCCACATGGTTCCCCATCCTATGAGCTAAAGTCAGTATATTACCCTGAAGCTCCAGTAGTGGTGAACGGGCCGCTTGTGGCTTCTTAATCAGTACCCTGGTCCAGACTGCAGCTGGGTGAGACAATACCGTGGACCATAGATGGTGAAGCGGGGGAGATAAATCCTGATGCATTATTGGTAAAATATGTGTAAGTTGGGAGGCTACATAATAGATATACAAATCTGGAAGTGCCAAACCCCCGCAGTCCCTGGGCCGCATTAGAGTAGTTAGACGCAGCCTAGGCCTAGAGGCGCCCCAAATAAACGTGCCGCAGAGGCTGTGTACTCCCTTAAACATTTTTTTGGGAAGAAGGACCGGTGCGTGCCACAATACATACAGCCATTTCGGTAAAATGAACATTTTAATAAGTTGAGCCCTCCCCGCAGGGCCTATCGGGAGGGACTCCCATTGCCTGAGTTTAGTTTGGGTCCAATGAACCAGAGGGTCCATGTTAAGCTCTATAAACCTTGATATGGGTAGTGCAACGTGAATGCCCAGATATGTGATCGAGCTTGCAATTTCCAAAGGGCAGTCAAGAAGGTGTTCACCCTCTTTTTGCTTATCAACCA
>JAMBMQ010000026.1:99737-127639 GCA_024363595.1 Xenopus borealis | reverse complement strand
CACCAATTATTTCATGTTTGATTCCATCTTTTATCTACAAAAGAAAGGAGCGGCAATGGGCGCACGTTTTGCCCCGTCGTATGCCAATTTGTTTATGGGACTTTGGGAGCGCACTTTTATTTATAGTGAAGACAATCCTTTCCGTAAACACATTGTCCAATATTTTCGTTATATCGATGATTTGATATTTATTTGGAATGGTAGCTCAGATACAGTTAATGAATTTGTTGACTATTGTAATTCCACGGGTTGGGGTATTACTTTTACCAGTGAGATGAATGACTGCTCTATTGCATACTTGGACATCAATTTCAAAGTGGATGGTGACAGTATAAGCACTGGATTATATCGCAAACCTATAACTAGGAATACATTACTACATGCCAAACCCTCGTTTAATTACTACCTTTTCGAGGGATAGTCATCTTGTACAAAAGATAATTCGTAGACATTGGAATTATGAGCAAACTTCTACCGGTGCATCCAGGCTTTATTTTTAAAAGAGGTAAACGTTTAGTATCCCAGTTATCCCCAAGTCTCTTTTTGGAGAATAAGTCTTTAGGCAAATTCCATTGGCTCGAGACAAAAGGTTGTTATAAATGTGGTGGTTCCCGATGCCATGCTTGTAAATTTATGAAACCCTCCAAAGAGTTTGGGTCTATAAATAGCTCACGTAAATACAATTCTCCTCCAGCCAAGACTCCAATTCCAGCAATACCTTGCATGTTCTATGACCTGTACAGAAGTAGAATCACAGAAGTATACAAGGCATTGTAGGAAATAGAGTCTTGGATGAAGGAGAGTTGACCTCCGTAACATTGTTTCAGTGGTACATGTAATTAGGATGAACAGCATGGAACAGCAAGGGACAGAACAATGCTTCTTGCAAAACCAATTAATTTACAGAGTAACTTTAACTGAAAATGTGTAAAAGAGGAACAATTCCTCCTCCCATACCATCAGTTATTATACGGATACTGGTGATGAGGGGAGGAAGCAGGGATGACGGCCATTATGGAGGGCATAGTTTCTGTCCTGTTTCTGGAATAATTAAAGTGGAATTCAACTCTGTGTCCTAACTCAAATAACTGATTCCGGAACAAACTAATTCTAACAAGATAACCGACCATGAAAGCATTAACTCTCTCTGAATGAAGAGAGATGCTGAGACAGGATGCTCATTCACCATAACACATCCGTAGATAAATGCCCGTTTCTAGCCGTTCTGAATGCATTATTGGCTTAACATATAGTGAGAGAGAGAGAGAGAGAGAGATGCCATGTATAATGACCTAGAACCCATAATACATTAAATGCAATGGCAATATACAGTACAATATACAGTATCCCCTATAGTATATGGCCAGATAAATACAGTACCAGTTCTATCCATATGTGTGGAAGGATAAATGCAGTCTCAGGTTAATGTATAACGATTCCAGAAAACATTGCAGAATAATTGCAGTAACAGACAGACAGACAGATAGATAGAGAAACAAATAGATAGATAGATAGATAAGCTAATTAAATAAAAGAGAATATTCATTATATTGTGTGGTTTCTGCCTTCTCTACAAAACCAGTGAAGGGCATAGTGATAGATGGCCCATTATCTTTACTTTCTAATATGTCCCTCTACCCCATTTATTAAACCACAGCTAAAAATGCAGAACACTTAATAGGATATGTCAATATTCTTTGCTCTAACTGCATTGTTTAAATTTGTAAATAAATACAAGGCTATGACTAAAGGCATTGCGTTCATTAAACAGATACGTGCTTTAAAGCAGATCATGCTTTTTGTGCCTAAACAGATACATACGTGATAGATTGGCTTTGTGAAGAGCGCTTTCTCCTTGTATCTCCCTATGGCTAGTTCTGGGTTGTACAGGTACTGCCGGATGCCCCATTACATTGGATATGGGGATTTAACAAGTTTTATAATACAGAACCAGACAGGTGCATATCATCCTTCAACCACCTGAAGGACATATTTTTTCTCTATTAGAATGCAGTCCTGAGCCTTTAATCCTCTGTCCCTGTTTATTTTGGCTCCATCTGATTTTCTGAAAGGCAGAAAGGTGAACGTGAATAGCATCCTCCTCCCTTTCTAGTTTTTCTCAGTGCTCGGTAACTACAGAAATATATTTTTAGGTTTCCATTAAAAAAAAAAAAAGACTGGTAACAGTAGTAAAATACCATAATGGGCCTTAATTGCAGCCCTGCTAAGCTTTGAATAGACTGTGCATCTCCTCCTGCTTCAAACAAGACTGGAGAGAGACATTTATTTATCTAGATATGTGAAAGGACTAAGTTGGAGTGTCTACAATTTTTTGACAGTGTGGGAAAATCATTATACTCACACTAAATTACAGCTTTCATTTAGCGATAGTTGAACAGCTAATGTCTAAAATAGATCCAATATTTGGAAAATGCAAGGCTCAGTTGTCAGTGGGTTGGACAACCTGATCCATTTTCTTCCATCAAAATCAGATTTAAAGGACAAGGAAAGTCTAAAATAGAATAAGGCTAGAAATGCTGTATTTTGTATACTAAACATAAACATGAACGTACTGCACCACAAAGCCTAATCAAACAAATGATTTATGTTTTCAAAGTTGGCCTCAGGGGGCTGTCATCTTGTAACTTTGTTAAACAAGACCAAGACTGTGCACATGCTCAGTGTGGTCTGGGCTTCTTAGGGATAGTCATAAATTATCAAAACAGCACAAGTCAGATAATATCTGTCAGCACCTTCATGCATCTTCACAGGGTTCATCTCTTACCAGTGTAGTGTTTGCTCATTTAAGAATGGTGGTATCTCCAGAGTTCCCAGAACAGTGCATTTTTAGTTACTACTAGCTTGACTCACTCACCTTTTAGTTATTTGTTTGTTTACATGATCTTTTATAAGAACAAAGGGATTAGAAAGGGGGGAGGAGTGTGTTTGTATGTAAAGCCTGAATTAAAGCCATGCACTAAAGAAATAAAGATTACGGGCACTGGGGAGGGTGTGGAATCCCTCTGGGTAGAGATTTCGACTGGGCATAAAGTTGCAAAGAAATTTTTCATTGGTGTATGCTATAAACCACCTTGTATAAGTGACGAGTATGAAGCCCAGCTACTTTTACAAATAGAAGCAGCTTCACAACTAGGTCAAGTTATCATTATGGGTGACTTCAATTATCCAGAAATTGACTGAGGTAATGGGGTTGCCAAGGCAGATAAAGTTAGTAGGTTTGTAAATATGCTAAATGACAACTTTTTATCCCAGCTCATTCAAGAACCTACTAGGAATAACTCTCTTTTTAATCTTGTAATAACTAATAATACTGAACTCATCTCTAGCATTTGTGTGGGTGAGCATTTAGAAAATAGTGATCATAACATGGTCTCCTTTTGGATTCTATTGCAGAGGGAACTCTATAAGGGAGTAACTAAAACATTGAATTTCAGGTGTGCAAACTTTGACAGTATAAGGGCGTCTCTGCAACATATTAAGTGGGAAATGCTTTTCACAGGTTAAACACTGAACAAAAATAGGAAGCCTTTAAAATGCTGCTTGATAAATATACGTCAGTATATTCCGCTTGCAAGCAAGGAACGTTGTGGCAAAGCAAAATTTTTTGGTTTAATAGAAGTGTTGGTGTTGAGGTGGGTAAGAAAAGACGTGCTTTTAAGGCTTTCAAGTTAGTTGGGACAGCCGAATCATTTATAAGGTACAAGGAGGCCAATAAATCAAGCAAAAAATCAGGCAAGCTAAAATCGATATGGAAAAGGATATAGCAGTAAGCAGTAAAAAGAATCCAAAATTATTTTTTAAATATTTTAATAGTAAATAATTGAAACAGGAAGGGGTAGGACCTTTATTATCAGAAGGGGGTCAGCTGGTTGATGAGAACAAGCAAAAAGCTCAGATTCTGAATGCATACTTTTCATCTGTCTACACAAATGAGGAACCAGCTAATGAAGGTTTCCTTATTAATAGTCCCAATTCTAATAATACACCTAATGATGCATGGTTCAGACATGCTGAAATTCAAAAGAGACTAGAACATGTTAAGATATACAAAGGTCCAGGGCCAGATGGGATTCATTCCAGGGTAATTAACGAGTTTATCTCTATGATTGCCAAACCTCTCTACTTAATTCTTCAGGATTCATTGAAGTCTGGCATGGTGTCAAGAGAGACTGGCAAATTGCTAATGTGGTGCAGCTATGATAGATGATACTAAATTGTGCAGAACTATAGGTTCCATGCAGGATGCTGCCACTTTGCAGAGTGATTTATCTAAGTTGGGAAACTGGGCAGCAAACTGGAAAATGAGGTTCAATGTTGATAAATGCAAGGTTATGCACAAAAATAATATAAATGCAAGTTATACACTAAATGGTGTGTTGGGAGTTTCCTTAAAGGGATCCTGTCATGGGAAAAAATTTTTTTCAAAATGCATCAGTTAATAGTGCTGCTCCAGAAGAAATCTGCATTTAAATCCATTTCTCAAAAGAGCAAACAGATTTTTTTATATTTAATCTGACATGGGGCTAGATATATTGACAATTTCCCAGCTGCCCCCAGTCATGTGACTTGTGCTCTGATAAACTTCAATCACTCTTTACTGCTGTACTGCAAGTTGGAGTGATATCACACCCTCCCTTTTCCCTCACCCAGCAGCCTAACAAAAGAACAATGAGAACGTAACCAGATAACAGCTCCCTAACACAAGATAACAGCTGCCTGGTAGATCTAAGAACAGCACTGTCAGGAAACTGCTGGAGACTATGTTTAACTATGTAACTATTTGGAGGATTATTTTGTTGCAGTCACTGGTTCTGCAGAGATGGATTCAGTTTGGATTACATAATACAAAAACTATAAAATCCACATTATATTACATGACAACACAGGACCAAGTGCAATTTGTATATTCTGATTATTAATCAGTCTTGCTATATTGGCTTCTGGCAGATATTATTTGACTTGTGCTGTTTTGATCATTTATGATGATCCATAAGCAGCCCAGACCACACTGAGCATGTGCACAGTCTTGGTCTTGCAAAGGTGTTTAACAAAGTTATAAGATGACAGTCCCCTGTGGCCAACTTTGATAGCATAAATCGTTTCTTTGATTAGGGTTGTGGTGCAGTAAGTTCATGTTTATGTTTATTATACAAAATACAGCATTTCTAGCCTTATTCTATTTTAGACTTTCCTTGTCCTTTAAGCTGCATGCTATTCCAAAAAGAACAGCAGCACTCCAGTATATTTGAAGAAGTGATAAACTTTACTTAAAGTGCATTTAAGCTGCATGCTAAATCTCCAGTTCTCTGTTTATCAGCCAATTAGCCACCACCTCACAATGTATTAGAAGGCTAGTTTAAATAGGCAGACTCATAATTGTAGAGTACACAGGTCTAAAAATCTCAACAAAATAACAGGCAAATAGGCAATATCAGAATCGTTACAGGAAGATTCTACCTTTTTTATGCAAAAGTTGAAAATATTAGTTCTCTATACAAAAGATTACTTGACTAGATACAAAGAAATATGATTGTAAACACATGCACAAAATATCAGAGCTTTATAGAGGAACCTGTCCTAAGGATATCAAATAGTTCATATGCCCTAGGGAATCGTCTCTATCGTGTTACAGTAAATACTCTAATATAATTGTTGGTGTTTTAATTTATACCCTGCTCCTAGCCAAGTGCTACCCTAGCAATGTCATAATTTTTTTAAATAAAGGTGATGCCATTAAAGAACTCATTAAAGGGGTGGTTCACCTTAATGTTAACTTTTAGCATGTTATAGAATGACCAATTCTCAGCAGCTTTTCATCTGGTCTTCATTATTTATTTTATATCATTTTTTATTTATATGCCCTTATCTTTTAAATGTTTACAGCTTTTAAATGGGAGTCATTAACCCCATCTAAAAAAACAAATGTTCTGTAAGGCTACAATTATATTGTTATTTCAACTGTTTATTTCTCATCTTTCTGTTCAGGCCTCTCCTATTCACATTCCAGTCTCTTATTCAAATCAACATGCATGGTTGCTAGAATAATTTGCACCCTAGCAACCAGATTACTAAAGTTGCAAACTGGAGAACTGCTGAATAAAAAGCTAAATAACTCAGAAACCACAAATAATAAAAAATTGAAAAAAAAATCAAATTGTCTCAGAATGTCACACTCAAAACCATACTACTTTAAAGGTGAACGACCCAATTAAACGTCCATTAATACTAGGAAATGAAAGTGTATACAAACAATGTTTTGATTCTGTATGTGGTTCCACATGTCAAAAAAAATCAGGGGTTCCAACTGTAAGAAAAAGAATTTGCTGGACTCCTAACATTTTCATGGGGACAAAAAGCAGGAAACCAGATTTAAAATCAGAGCGGGCAGTGCTTTGCTAAGAAAGGGTACAATAGAAAAAAAGATGACTGAGCACATCAGAGCGGATACAAGAATAACCACATACCTACTTCACAGAAGATATTGCCATGGTTATACATATATAGCCTAATTGTACTGAACATATAACATAAGTATTTTTTAGGATATTCATGGTTCTTGTGCTATTATATTTATGTATAAATACATATATTGTACAGTAAATATTAAAATGAAAATCTAAGGCCAGTAATGAATAGCAATATCCTGCAATCTGTGGCATTTTGTAAAATGCCAGCAAAATGCTTTTTCATCCTCGTATTTTGTGACAATTTTTAAACCTGCCAACCTTAAAGAAGAAGGAAAGCTACAGAGGTCATTTATTACCGATATATTAGCCATGATAGTGCAAGCTAGAACACCCTATTTATTCTGCAGAATGCTTTACAATACCTGAGTAAACAGCTCTAGCAGCTCTCTCTGTTTGTTTAGGATACAGCTGCCATATTAGCTTGGGGTGACATCACTTCCTGTCTAATTCTCTCACTGCTTTCTCATAGGTCTAGGCTCAGATTACAGCAGGAGGGGAGGAGGGCGAGAGGAGTAAACTGAGCATGCTCATGCCGTGCCCTGGAGGTTTAAGCAGAAAACAGGAAGTCTGATACAGAAGCCCATGTATACACAATAGAAGGAAAGAAATGTGTTTCTTTTTACAGAGGACTCAGAGCAGCATTACTTTGAGTGTACTTAGACTTTTCTGATAAAGCTTACTTAATTTTAGCCATTCCTTCACCTTTAAACCTTTAATTTTTGGTTCAAAGTGTTAGTTTCTAGGAGAAATATGCGTTAGTTTCCATGTTTTGTGCACTGCGGATTCTAACCACAAGTAGTTGCTCATTGAGGTAAACTATACAGTCATGGGATCGCTTATTAAGAATGTTCAGGTCCTTGATGTTTTCTGTAATTTGGATCACCATATCTTATCTTTTTTAAATAAATAAGATTTAAAAAATTTTCTTTTTCCCCGGTAATAATACAACAGTACCCTGTACTTGATCCCAACTGTAACATAGGGTGTCCCAAACCCAGAACTAACACCAAGGTCCCGGCTTATACTTCCACCTATTGTTCGGTCTGGGAGAACCACACTGCTACTCTGATGCCGTCAGAGATAGGAGAACTATCCCCCCATGCTTGCAGGCATTGTCCTTCCCCGCTTTAACGTAAAAAAAAACCCTTTTAAAAAGACCCAGCAGAGCTCCTGGTTGCCATCTTCCCGATCTTCATGTAGTTTCCATGTCTGTTCGCTGTCACAAAGTCTGCCAGAGCATGCGCAGTTGGGCCAGGTCAGGAATCAACTTCAATCAGCATTGAGACCTTTAAGATTTTAAACTTGGGTTTAGGTTTTCTGGGTATTTTATCCAAGCACAATATTTGTGTCACTGCCAACGCGGTTAGAATTTGCTGAATTAATGTTAAAAGAAGCAGTCAGTATGTAATGGAATCAGGGCATGGGGAAATTTAATAGGATAATCTAGGAAAGGGCAACTGTAGTTCACAGCATTGCTGGCTGAGCAAGTGCACTTCCATTCACAATTTAGCTTGTTACTGTAGTGCTATATTTAGCTTTAATTATCTGCTTTTAATATAGAGGAGCAATGAAGCTTGGCATAAGCAGAGGGGGAGCAGATCTAACACATAAGAAGCAGCAACACGGAAAGGTTTGAGGCAGGAGGAGGCAAGTGCCTGGGTGCAAAGATGAGACAGGTTATTCCATGCAAAAGGGAAGCTGAAGTGAAGGTACAGACTGAAAGATAAAGATAAATCAGAGGAAATATAATGTATTTATTAAAAAAAAAAAGTGTATTTAATTGAGGCGCTTTTCAGTGATAGGGGTTGTGGATGTCTCTCCACAGCATTCTGGCTGTTTTATACACTGTATGGCCAGAAATGTGTGGACACCTACCTTTCCAATATCTTATTCCCAAACCAAGGTTATTAATATGAAGGTTGTCATTCATCAAGGACCTTTGTTAGTAATTCTAGAGTAACTGGCCTTGCTGAGTAATCATTGAAGATGTTTTGCTACTCATCTGAGCAGCTTCTTTCGTTCAGTTCAGATACAGGAAATCCTCAGCATAAAAAGTTTTCTGCTGTAAGAGGCTCCACTCTTCTAATAAGGCTTTCCACAACTAGACATTAAAACATCATTGGTGGGATTTGCTTCCATTCATACTTGGACAATGATGTTGGATGATCAGACGTAGCTTCATATTCATCCCACAGGTGTTCCATTTAGTTGAGGGCTCCCGTATAAACTCTGTATGGACTGTATTTTTTATAGACTTAGACTTAACATTGATTTATAATATAGTGGCGCATGGAAATTGTGTAAAATGTCACTTAAAAAATGATTAGGAGTGGTGGACACTCCATTTGGATAAAAAATTAAACTAGTTTGTTTTTCATTATCGACATGCAATTAGATAAGGTGGTCACTGGATTTGACATAAGGCTCCATTCCCTTGCAACGTTGCTCTGCTGATGGAAAACATAATGCAACCCCCCAGTGGCAGTGTGGTGTTTCTTGCAAATGGCATACGGACTGCTGTAAGAATCCACAGACAATCACTTTTTATTTGGCTGGTGGGGGGGGGGGGCTCTGTATACTTGGAATGCCAGGGTCTATTTTGAATCCCAATCTCCCAGTCCTTCTGAAATATACATATTGGATGAAAAATGTACAGAGGATAAGAAACAAAGGATAAGATGAATAAAATAAGTAATAAGAGTTCTTGCGAGTCTGGTCAGGCACACCCGTGCCAATCTGGACCTGCTATTTGACCCCACCACCCTAGGGAGTAGGGAGTCTGCTCTCTCAAAACACATACCTGTTTGGCTGGAATGTGTAACTGGACCTGTAGCAATTTTTTATAGAATGTGATGTCTGTACATTGGTTAAATATGCAAGTACAGAGAGAGAACTATGAATTTAGTTACTGCAGCTGTCAATTTGGTGCATGAAGAAAAGGGTCAGGAGGTGCAGAACTTCAAAGAGAGGGAGAAGGTGGAAAGTTTGTGGTGCATTATGATTTTTTGCCATTGCATCTTTTATTCTCACCAGTACCCATAAAACATTCTCTAGTTTAAAAGAACCCACAATGTCTCATTAATATTTGTTTTGCACAGCTCTAAAATGAACCGCAGTGGTTCCTGAGGCTGCACAGGCGAAAACTAAGGTTAACACACTGTTAATTGGAAATATCTCTCAAGTTACAATAACTCTGCAGTAATCAGTACTTGTCCCGTCTCCTTTTTATGCCACAGATTTCTGAATATCTTAATTTCTTGAAGGTTTCCTGAAAGAGTTTATTTTTATGAAATAATGATAATCTGTAATAAAACTGTTATGTTTATAGCACAGAGTAACTGAACTGTCACTCTCCCGTATATATGGAGCTCATATCAGGTTATTTCAGTTTTAATATTTATCGGTATTGTCATTTATTTTTTACTAGGAAAGGTTGCCAAAGTGTCACATTGTTATACATTTTTTACTGATTCTGGCCACTTTGGAGGGTTGAGATTGAGGCAGAAACTGTCATCCCAGAATGCTAAGTGACTGGTTTATAGACACCTAGAGGTGCTGCAGAAATATCACCCATGGCAATTATATCCGCACTTCAACATCATCATGTGGGGGATGGTTTTGGTTTTCTATTTTTATTCTATAATTTATTTTTCCATTTTCAGTTCTTTATTGTCTATATAAATGGAATGACAGTAGAGTGTTATAAAAGCCATTTATCAGTATAGGCATATTAATTAAACACTGCATTAAATGACTTGCTTTGCACCATAGATAAACAGCTGCAATTTTTTTAATAGTTCTATGTGCTACCAGGGATATACCCTACTGTTTCTCTCCATAACAGAACTAACAGAGTTTTCCCCATGAAACTTTTAACCTTCATTCCAACATTTTGGTTTGCATGCAGTCTTGCTAGGTGCTTTGTCTTTTCCACAAGAAATAAAAAAGGGTAAATGATTATACTATGAAAGGGAAGAAGTTATAAAAATGGCTTTTTGGCATATGTTTGTAAGATTGATAGTATCTTTATATGTCATAACAATGATTTCTGGTTATACAAATAGCCTCTCTCCAGAATGCCTTGCTCTTCAGTAAAGAATGTTAGGAAATGAGTGCTTTAACCCTAACAGTAGGAGCTGCTTCAGATCCCACGCTTATAGCTGTGTGATGCACATCTGCCGTATATTTATGAGAGTGTGGTGATGAATCTCCCAGGCAGGTGGCATTGTGTGTATATTCACAGCCCTAAACATACCCACAGTTATGAGATCCTTTCCCTGTTGAATACTCTCTTATTTCTACACCTAAAATACATATTGTTTTTTTCATGGGGAAAAATAATCCACGGGAGATGACTTAAAGGGGTTGTTCACCTTTGAGTTAACTTTTAGTATAATGTAGAGAGGGATATTCTGAGACAATTTGCAATTGGTTTTCATTTTTTATGGTTTTATAGTTATTTAGCAGCTCTCTGATTTAGAGTGTCAGCAATTTGGTTTCTAGGGTACAAATTACCCTAGCAACCCTGCATTGATTTGAATAAGAGATTGGAATATGAATAGGAGAGGGACTGAATAGAATAAGTAAATAAAAGTAGCAATAACAATACATTTGTAGCCTTACAGAGCATTTGTTTTAGATGGTGTCAATGAACCCCATTAGAAATCTGCAAAGAAACAGAAGAAAATTGCAAATCATTAAAAAACTATGAAAAATAAATAATGAAGACCAATGAAGTTTCTTAGAATTGGCAATCTACAATATACTAAAAGATAACTTGAAGGTGAACCACCCCTTTAATAGTCATATATTAACAACAGAATTGTATAAATGTATAAACGAATGGGTGAATGGAGTTTGCAAAACAGGAAAACAGTTTCCTCTACATATAAGTTGTCCAAGTGTATCTTCTTTGCCCTCAAATAATACAAGGTGGTCCTTAAAAAATGCCTAAACCCTACAGAATACTCCAGTTCTCTCTCCACTTTCTCTCTCTGTGTCATGAAATTCTGGAATCACTGTTTTATATATTGAAGTCCAAAAACAATGGGGCTACTGCATCTTTGTTGACTTATTCATGAAATGCGTGGACCTCTGTGTCTTTTTTTATCTCTTTGAGGTTAAATTGTTGATAGGTCCCCAGCTAATTCAGCTTCAGTTCAACTGTAGTAACGAGAGAATCTGTTTCATTTAGTTTTGCCATAAACCAGCAAAAACAGTAAAAATTCCCAAAATGGGAATGGCGTAGTGATGGACGAATATCACCTGTTTCCCTTCGCAAAAATTTGCAGCAACATAAATTTACAAAATGCATTGACGTCTGTGGCTGACAATTTTTTCTTTTGACATACAACACAGTTTTTTGACCTGTGACAATTTTTTTCACTCTGGAGTCTATGGGCGTCTTTTTCGCAGAGAAACTTGATGAAAATGTTTGCTCATTTCTAGGAATGGGTGCTGTTTGCAGTGACTGGGCTTTTAATTTGTGACAAAACCTGGGGAAAAAATTCCCCTATCACTAATCATTTGTTAATAATTCAGCTCAAGAGAGAGCATGACACTGAAGAGTTAAATGCTAAATATAGGGGAACATTGCTGTAAATAGCTCATAAGTGCACATTAAAATTACATGTTCACATTAAAAGAAGATGCAAAAATAAATGTATTGGTTTCCACCTTGGCCAGGGGTGTGTGTCTGCAAGAGTGTTGGCCATGCTGTAAACAGGATACAAAAATAGAATTGGTTGACCGCACCTCCTAACACACCATTAGTCTTGAATTAATTAAGCGGAAGTGAATGTGCTGACAGCTTCCTATGTCTTGCAAAAATAGAGAAAAGGAAAAAGAGGAGCTATAAATGTCGCACCATTCATTGTTTAACACACCATATATCAAGAAAATGAAGGCCTTATTTACCCAATCAAATATATATAGCAATCTTATAGTGAATTAGATCAAATTGATTGTTCATATGTGATATCATACTAATCAAATTAGATGCAAAAAATTTCATCAAAGGAAATTCATAAAAATTCATGGAAAGGTGAAGATCAAATTTAAATTAAATTAATTGAAAAAAATAATTGTCCACGATTACTCATGCTGTAAACAGACAGAACTGTGATGTCATGAGGCAGGGTTCATAATGTCAAACTGGGGGAAAGTTGCAGTCAAGCCCAAGAAGGTATTTGGGGAATGTGTGAGCTTGGAAGGGTAGAAAATGTTGGATTGGAGTCAGGCAGATTGACTAATGATTGCAAATTTACAGTGCATTATAATACCAGGCCCAACCTTGGCAGATAATTTTGTGAAGTACAGTGTACATAACTTTTTCTTTTACCTGGTGCTCAGGCTCAGGACATTTACCACTGTTATTTCTGTGTTTAGATTTCCATAATCAAGAGGTTATGGTCATATTATTGATGCAAGTATAAACATCTGGGACTTGCAACCACACCTGAGATACATCATGTGTTTATGTGCATTCTGTGCACCAGATACATTATTTAAGCTCTGCAGCTACAGTCCCACTTGCAACAGTTCATTTTCTAGTTAAATACAGATGATAAGCTCTCAGGACACAAAACCTTGGGCTGACAGCTAAGTAGTGTACCAATTTGTTTAAAATTGCTGCTTTATCTTTGATTTTCTAGCATATAATGTTTATATGGCTCCGCTATATCTGTTGGAATACACAAAACATTTCTGCTCTGAGTGTATTTTATTATGGCGGTTTCTTAAGAATTGCCTTCAGATTCTGAGCACTTCACCTTAATCTGTGCACACATTCCACAATACAAAAGGACAGATTTTATCTAGGTGATGTTCAGAGTATCAGCCATCACTTCAGCAATAGTTTGGCTCTGTGAGAATGACGCCTGCTTGCACTCTAGATCATCAGTGAATACGCAAAGGGGAAAGGTTAGGAATTAACTAAAAGTTGAAGCTTCATGCATCCTGTAGGAATGAAATGCTTTCTTGTCATGCCTTAGATAAGTCAGCTTATGATTATCTTTTTTTAACACAGGAGTTGTAGCAGTATCAAAAGGATCAAAGGTGCTACAGTCTTTGTCGAGCATAGCCAAAATAATTGCAGCAATTAGTTTGTGTCAGCAGATTTCATGAGAGGATTAAAAGGGTACTATTTATATGGATGCAATAGTCTGATGTTAGGCCTATTTAAGAAAGCAGTGCAGTGTGCAAAGTGCAATTTTAGATGCAGTTCTCCATGTTTTTATCCATAATATTATTGTGACCATTCAATAGCACCGTAATGCATGAAAACAAATGCAATTTGCAGGTGCGAGTATTCATACATCGGAGGAATAGGGGTCATCGGAGCTTCATGTTAAAATGGCATCTACATATGATTCACTGGGCACAAGTTGGTGATGCTTATTGATGCAGCCTGAAAAAACAATAGAATTACTGCCAGCTTTAGGTTGGCAGGAGCTCCTGGCTTCTATGGGGTGCCGTTTGTACCAAATACATTCTGTATACAAAACTATCCCTGATACACAGAACGAATGTCTCTCATGGTATATAACTATTTCTGACCATATACACAAATAAAAAATATACAAAAGACTTATTTCTATTAAAGAATGAGAACAAAATATGATTAGTGCACAAAAGGATGTCATTATATTACAAACTCCATTCTGTACATTTTAACATCAATCAGTCTCACACATTTATACCTGCCATTGTCTTATGATTCGTATTCCTGTTCTGGTTTCCCTCTTCCTGTCTTAGCTGAAAAGAAACATGAAGCAGCCACATCCACCTGCCATGTTGTAATAAATGTAGTGTGTTTGTCTGACTGCTTTACCTGAACTAACATAGCACAATCATTGAATCCACTAGCAGCCAGTTTGTCATACTTATTATCTTGCAGCCTATCTGTAAAATCATTATAATAGGCCTAATATCCCTTCAATGAGCCACTTATACATTGTGTATATGATTTTAGGCTCTAGTGTCTCCTCCTCGCTCTAATCTTGCACCACTTAGCTTTTAGCTCTCTTAATAATCTGCTTAGCTATAGTTCTACTACTACATAATAGGTTTAGCCAAAATGTAGGATTGATCACATACCTCCCAACTGTCCTGTTTTTAGAGGACAGTCCCTCTTTTAACAGTTCAACACCCAGTCCCACATTTGTAATGGAAAGTCCGGACTTTTTCTGCACTGAACAGCCAGAAAAAGAAACAAAGTTTGTAACTTAAATGGCTTTTGGCAGAGAGCCCAGAACAGCCACCAGGTGCAACTATTTTTTACTTGTTATAATTTTTAGATAAGCAAATCTCTCTTGGGAGAAGTTAGATTTACAGCTTAAAGGGCAATCCACCTTCATTAGCAAAACTAATAATGGAAAAAATTGCTGAAATATGGTCATATGTTTCATAACCTGCCAAATTATGTAACAAGAACATGGTAATTAGGGGTTGTGGGCACAAAAATGGGCGCAATATGCATGTGCATTTTTTTGTCCCTCTTTTTCTTTCCAAAATGTTGGGAGGTATGCGATAATGTGCACACATTCTGTATAGGATGGATGGGTTTCATGAAGTCTGGTAGATAGTTGTAGTTCAACTACTACTAGGGATGCACCGAATCCAGGATTCGGTTCGGGATTCGGCCAGGATTCGGCCTTTATCAGCAGAATTCGGATTCGGACGAATCCTTCTGCCTGGCCGAACCGAATCCGAATCCTAATTTGCATATGCAAATTAGGGCCAGGGAGCTAAATCACGTGACTTTTTGGCACAAAACAAGGAAGTAAAAATTTTTTCCCCTTCCCACCCATAATTTGCATATGCAAATTAGGGTTCGGATTCGGTTCGGCCAGGCAGAAGGATTCGTCCGAATCCGAATTCTGCTGATAAAGGCCGAATCCTGGCCGAATCCCGAACCGAATCCTGGATTCGGTGCATCCCTAGTAGTAGTTTTAGTGGATCATAATTTATTCACACTATGGAAAATACTGTTTTTTTAAATTATACTACTGTATGAGATGCACCTGGATTGCCACTGGGGAGGAGCTGCAAACCATCATGGCTTCAACCCCATTGCACAGTGTCGGACTGGGATGCCAGGGGCCCCCAGAAAACCTTAGACCAGAGGCCCACCAGAAAACCTTAGACCAGAGGCCAAACTTTCCAAACTATTTTTCCTTCTCTCCTCACTTAACCTCTTTATTCTCCTATTCTTTTATATCTACTTACTATACTTTATTCTTCCATTATTAAGCCTCTTTTTTCCACTTAAAGAAATAGGGATGGAACATAAAATAGGCCAAATTGTTAGAAGCAAGAGGGCCCACCGGGAGTTTTCCTGGTATCCCTGTGGGCCAGTCCAACACTGCCATTGCAGCAAGACCCATCCTCATTGCATAACAGCCCGCCCCCTGCCTTGAGTTACACAAGTCAAAAGGTGGCAACCCTGACACAGTTGCATCAATTCACAATTACATTTGTACTGTGACACAAATCAGATACAATAGTTTTTTTCTAATTGTGGGTGTTTCTGACATGTGACATGTGTCTAACATGTGTGTGACGTGTGTGAGATGTGCGCAGTTGTGCTCTCTGCCCACTCTGATGTGAAAGTGGTAAGTGCTGGTTAGGTAAGGGGGCGGCATCATTAGACCCTTTTGTTATATATGAATGTAAATCACTGTGCAGCTTGCTGTGTTATATAAATAAATTATCATCCCCTAAAATTGCCCCTGTATAAATGACCCCTTTTATTTGCACACAGTACTCAGGAGTGACTGCTCATATGTCCTGCAAATTATACTATACAGAATATATGTGCACCTGATCACTCCCACACTGTGGCTAAACCTATTATGTAGTAGTTGAACTACAGCTAACTATGAGACTACTGATAAGACCCACTCTTACATACCATACATGCAAATTATCAAAACTTTCATTTTGTCGTAAGAATGAATCCTGTACTATAAAATCTTTCTTTCTGTCACAAATAACTCTTTTGTCATTCAAATCTAGCTTGGCATGCACTAGTTAGTAACACTATTATATATTCTGTCCAAGTTTTTTTTACATAATTCAATCTGTAAGTAACTTTGCATATAAGTGTGTCTGGTACATGGAGGTTATAAATTAGTGAGACTGATTGATGTTAAAATGTACAGAATGGAGTTTGTAATATAATGACATCCTTTTGTGCAATAATCATATTTTGTTCTCATTCTTTAATAGAAATAAGTCTTTTGTATATTTTTTATTTGTGTATATGGTCAGAAATAGTAATATACCATGGGAGACATTAATTCTGTGTATCAGGGATAGTTTTGTATACAGAATGTATTTGGGAAAAATGGCACCCCATAGGATTCCTGAGCCCTGTCTTAGTTTCAGCCCCCTGGCTTATTCCCACAAAACATAGAGTGTACTGTTTTCTACAATCCTCCTTTATCGCACAAATATTCACTGTCCCAGTGTGGAAGGACCTAGTGGCAATTCAGTTGCTCTTTAAAGGTGATGTTTCCAGTTTAAACCCAGAAATTCGGCTCCTCTAGTGCAGAGAGAGCTGTTGCACTAATTTGACCCATTCCAACACTGGTTTTTTTAAGTGCGGCATCTCAGGCGGCAGCTGCCCCAGGATCGCTCTGATTTATGGTTTAAGAAACAATATATGGTTTGGCACCCTAGGCAAGGGCTTCAGTCAGTGCAGCAATCTCTATAAACGGACATGCGCAATTGTAAGTTTGAAGCCCTTGAGGAAGTCGGAAGACGAAACGCGTAGGGCAGTGACGTCACACACAGGTGCCCCAGGGAACACACGGCAGCTGAAACGCCGGCTAGTACATCACACGGCTGCTTATTATACCTGGAGATCAGCGAAGTGGTGACATACTTTATATGCGATCTTTCACTATAACATTGTGAGTGCAATTTTAAAGGACAAGGAAAGTGTAAAATAGAATAAGGCTAGAATTGCTGTATTTTGTATACTAAACATAAACATGAACTTACTGCACCACAAGCCTAATCAAACAAATGATTTATGCTTTCAAAGTTGGCCACAGGGGGCTGTCATCTTGTAACTTTGTTATACATCTTTGTCTGACACTGGCACTGCACATGCTCAGTGTGGTCTGCTTGAGTTCTGCATGGCTGGTAAGTAAGGCAGGGGCTCCCCCTGCTGTTCATAAGTGATTGTTTCCCTGCCAGAAGCACTAAATGAAGGGAGAATTTCACTGCATACAGTCAGGTTTCTTATAAAAACGGTACACATTTTAAAATTAAAGTATATTGGAGATAGATTTCTTTTTCATTAAAGAAAGTAAAAATGGGATTTTATTTCTTTGCCTTTCCTTGCCCTTTAAGTGTTTTTTAGCAAATAAATTGTCAATGGTTTTACACTGTCAGCGTATTTTTATAGCCAGGTGGGAATTGAG
Organism: Xenopus borealis; assembly: GCA_024363595.1. Taxonomy (NCBI): domain Eukaryota; kingdom Metazoa; phylum Chordata; class Amphibia; order Anura; family Pipidae; genus Xenopus; species Xenopus borealis. The sequence goes on along the minus strand of JAMBMQ010000026.1, from coordinate 109,719 downwards.
GCTGCATGAAGATACCAATGAGATTATGCTTGTATGCTCTTAAACATTTGTGAGTACCCCACTATACAGTCCACCATATTGTATGGAAAGAAGAGGCACTATATGGGAATGAAGTGAAACACACAAAAAAAGAGCACATAATTAATATTTAACTTTCACTAAGCGGTGTACTAGTATTGTTGAAAAGTACTACACTATATTGGATTTATTATCTATTTTTCTTTTGTTGCCTGACCTCGAGCTGCTAGCGCCTGTTCAACAAACATTAATTGGAATTTCTGCTGAAGGTCCGTGGGAGACAGGACAAAAAACCAACTGGCAGTGGAAGTGGACTATAATACCTTAAACATATCCTTTTTGCTTTAAGGTGAGAATCTTGCCTCAGGGGGCATGGAGCGGCCGGTTACCAGGGGCGGCAAAAAGCCGCCTCTGTTAATTTTAAGAACCGAATTTCCATTTTTTAAAACGGAAATTCGGCTCTTCTAGTGCAGCAAGTGCAATAGCGCTCACTGCACTAGGGATGTGGCCCCTCCTCCACCCGCTCCGACGCTACAAGTTAGAAGCATGGAGCAGGAGGGAGGGCGGCATCAGGGCTGCTGCCTCAGGCAGGATAATCATCCCTTGCCATACACAGAGGAAATATTTTCTGAACTCCGAGGAGCAAAATTCTTTTCAACCCTGGATCTTCAGAGTACTTATCATAAAGTATTACTGTATGAGGAAAGCCGAGACTTCACTGCATTTGTCACGCATGATGGTTTGTTTCGGTTCAGCGTGTACCTTATGAACTGGCTTCAGCACCGAGTTATTTTCAAAGACTGATGTCTTCTATACTCCATGACATACCTGGTGTACAATGTGACGTGGATGATATAATTGTCTAGGCTCCAACTATGGATCTTCATGACAAATACCTTGAAAAGGTTCTGAAATGCATTGATTCTGCAGGACTGAACCTTTTAAAATGCCACTTCAGACAAACTCAGCTGTCATTTCTGGTTCATATAATTTCACAAGATGGATTACTGCCTGCCCCTGACCATGTCAACTTGGTTACACAAGCCCCTACTCCATTTTGTTTCCAGGTCTTACTTACTGGTATTTTAAGTTTATTCCCAACTATGCTTCAGTTGTTGGAGCCACTTCGAGCACTACTACGTGGAATTTCAAGTCTGGTTTGGTCAGAGACTGCTCATCATAGCTTTGACATAGTGAAACCGTTAATTGTGAACAGTCCAGTGCTAGCTTTATTTGATCCTGCACTACCCACAATGGCTTCTACAGATGCTTCAGACTATGGTATTGGTGCAGTTCTCCCACAGATCCATGCTGATCATTCAGAGAAAACTGTTGCATTTGCATCCAGGACACTTACAGAGACAGATCAGAAGTATTCAACTGTTGAAAAAGAAGCTCTAGCGTGTGTTTGGGCAACAGGAAAATGGAGAACCTACCTATGGGCTAGAGAATTTACCTTATGCACTGATCATAGCCCTTTAAAGGGAAACTGTCATGGGAAAAAGTTTTTTTAAAACACATCAGTTAATAGTGCTGCTGACAGGATCCCTTTAACTACACTACTTACAATAAATGGACTAGGAAGAGCTGGAATGTGTATAGCTAGTGTCACGGTCGGCACCCTAAACCAGAACAGATGCCAAGCTCCCTGGTCTCGGCTCGGCTTCACCAGTAGTGTGACTGCCTTTGGCTTCGGGAGGAGCCCTCAGCTACTCAAGGCGAGGAGTTCTGGCAAGCAGAGGGGCACGACAGTTATTGAGTCAGTTAGGCCAAAGGTCACAGTACAATAGGAATTGGCAAATTCGTAGTCAGACAGGCTGGGTCGAGGCAGGCAGATAGCTAGGATCGTCAGGCAGGCAAGGGTCAAAACCAGGTAACAATCAGAAGGGATTAGACAGGATCAGAGTCAAATAACGGGCAGGAGTCAAACCAGGAAGTCAATTGAAGGGTTAAGCAGAATCAAAGTCGGTTTCAGGCAAGGGTCAGGTTCCAGAGATCAGAGTAGTCAAAACAGCCAGGCAGGGTCAAACACAGGAATCAAACAGAATAGAAGCTTTTAAGCACAAATACAAGGAACCAGGAACAAAACCTATCACGGGCAGTGAATTGCAGCAAAAAGTCCCTTTAAATATTTGAATATGGCGCCTTTAAATAAATGCGGAAGTGCACCGCTCACGCCTAGAGGGAAGCCGGTGCCGGGAGGAGCGGGATGCGGCGAGCGTCCCCCCACTAGACACCAGGATGAGTTCCTTACAGCTAGATGGTCAGCAAGGCTACTGAATTTCAACTACAAAATGCAATACAAAGCAGATTTGAAAAATGTTACTGCCGATTGTCACGTTTACCTTTAACTGCAGCTTCTGATACACTGGATGAGGACATAGAGTTGAAGCACTGACTGATATATTATCATCTACAGTTACAGCTGCTGATTTTAAGCAAGCTTGCCTCACATGTCCAATTCAAGTAAAACTACAGGACATCTTACAAAACAAGTGGCTAAATGCTTATAAGTCCTGATCTTCAACCTTACTACAGGATTAGACACGAACTGTCCTTAGTAAATGGCTATGTTGTCCATGGAGCTCACCGTTTATTGGTACCAGAAACCTTGAGAGAAAAGCTCATACAACTTGCACATGAGAGTCATCAAGGAACTGTACTGGTGGCCTGCAATAGATGCCGATGTGGCAACTGCCATTCATTCTTGTGTTACTTGTCAGAATCATGACAAAACAGCCATCACACATACACCACCACTTCAGCCAGTACCATTCCCTGCTTCAGCATGGGAAAAACTTGCTATTGATATTGTGCGTCCTTTTGCAGATGCTCCTATAGACTGCAGATTTGCTATAACTATTCTATATATTACAGTAAATGGCCCAGAAATTGCATTTGTTTCACATGTAACATCACCTGTGTATTAGCTGAAGTGGGAATCTTGAAGACCGACTAGATATAAAAATGTTTTGAGCAGCAAAGGTCAAGTGCATTCCTCATTAGTTGCACAGTGCTGAATAGATAAAGTATATGCTGTTTTTATTGGTGATGCAGAATTTCAGCTGGGATTTAAAATCTTCAGTTGCAGCTGTGTTCCAAAATTGGCTCAATGAGTCACAATTTTCCCTGCCCTGTGACATTGCCATAAACAAACTACGATGCTTCACAACTCACACCACTTTTGGTAAACTACAATTTCTGTATCACACTGCCAGCAGAGTTGCTTACAACTATAATGCAGAGCAACTTACCGTACAGAGTTTATGAGTCAAACACACATTATATGAAAAAATGACCAAGGCAGAATGTCTAGGCAAAGAGGGTAGACCGATTCTGGCATCTAGCAGGACACTTCTGGTGTCCTGACAGGCCACCCCCGACTCTGCCAAAAGTAGTCAACCTTTACTGCTAGTGGAATGCCTAGACATTTGGATTTGGTCAAAACCTTCTGGCTGAACCAAATCCAAATGCTAATTTGCATATGCAAATTATGGACAGAAAGGAAAGTGTGAAAAATTTTTTCACTTCCTTGCTTTGTGAAGAAAAGTCATGTGATTTCCCTCCCCGCAATTTTTTAAAGGTTTTGCCCAAATCCAAATCCTGCTGAAAATGGCAGAAACCAGAACTAAATACTGGATTCAGTGCATCCCTACCCACAACTATTCTCTGCATGTGTTAAAATAAGGTTTTGGAAATAGGCAATATAGTTTTATGAAAAATTGCCTGCCAAACAGTGATAGATGACGCAAGCAGACACTTGCTGTGAAATCTCAAAAGGAATCATCAAAAGGCAAAATCTATACAGATCTTGGAGTCAACCTCACTCCACCTGAGCAATGGATCTGACACACACAGCACTAGACATGGCAAGAAGATGGTTCATTTCTAACATTTTGTAGAACTTCAATGTAACCCATTGGATTCCAAATGGGTTAGCAATGTATACATTTCAGCTTCTAATGCTGGAGATCTTTGGCTGTAGCATGTCTTGGATATTAGGAGTAGGTTGTGCTCATATTTGTGCTACAAACCCTGTCTTGGCAGGGCTACATCCAGCTTCTAATCTATGGGACCATTGGAATATTAACAGGCATGAGCCAAAACCCCCCTCCCAACAGTAGAATTTTAACATGGCAAAGAGACTCTGTAGGCAAAGAATTTGGCAGTAAAAAAGGTTAATCCTGTCAACTGCTGTCTTACAAGGAACACAATATGATGGACTATAAGAGTTGCTCTAAAGCAGGGATCCCCAACCTTTTGAACCCATGAGCAACATTCAGAAATAAAAGGAGTTGGGGAGCAAAACTAGCATGAAAAATGTTCTTGGGGTGAACAATTTGTGCTGTGATTGGCCATTTGGTAGCCCTTATGTAAACTGGCAGTGTACAGGAGGCTCTGTTTGGAAGTACACTTGGGTTTTATGCAACTAAAACTTGCCTCCAAGCCTGGAATTGCAAAATATGCACCTGCTTTGAGGCCACTGGGAGCAACATCCAAGGGGCTGGAGAGCAACATGTTGCTCACGAGCTACTGGTTGGGGATCACTGCCCTAAAGGATCAGCACATGCTATGAAAGAAATAGGCCAGGCAATTGCCTACTGTCAAAAACAATTCTCTCAATAAATATTTCAGATCCAAATTCAGCACCCCTTAGTCTGAATCAAACAATTTATTTTAATGTATGATGTAGGCAGTGATGTTTTGAGACAATATGCAATTGATTTACATTTTATATTGGGTGAGGCTTTGGTGCTATGTGGTTGCTAGGAACCCATTTACCCTGCCACCAGGCAATGGATTAAAAGAGAGACTTGGATATGAATAGGAGAGTGACTGAATAGAGTCATATGCATTCAAATATAACAATAAAAATCACAATAAGCTTGTAACCTCACAGACCAATACTTTTTGTCTGCCAGGGTCACTGACCCCCATTTGAAAACTGGAGGCAAAAGAAGGAAATAATCAAATTATAAACTATTCAAATTTCAAAAAAGTTACTTTCAAAAGTTACTAAGAATAGGACATTTGGAACTTAAAATGGAATTTCACTAACCTGTGACTTATTGAAAAGTTGCTTAGAACTGGCCATTCACACTAAAGGTGGCCATAGACGCACAGATAATATCGTACCAAACAAATTTTCGTACGATATTCGGTGCGTGTATGGTGGGAAATGAGCCGACCGATATCGTCAGAAGATTAAGATATCGGTCGGCTGGTTGATCGGACTGGACGGAAAATTTGGATTGGATGCCGTTGAAAGCACCCTGAACATCGGCCATTGTTAGTGCTGAATTGTCAGATACAAGTAGAATTCTATTGTTTCTACCTGTATATTTGACGATTCAGCTCTACACGTGTGTGTTGAAACGAACGATCTTTCTTGGAAAGATCTTTTCCGAGAAAGATCGTAATTGTTACGTTTATGGCCAGCTTTAAGGGGCAGATTCACTATGATCCAAAAACTCGCCAGCGTAGGCTTCGCTAGCGTTCGCCGCACTTCGCCAGGCGAATTTTCACCAGCGCTACGCAAATCCACTAAAGTGCGAATTTACGCTCAGGTCGGCGAACGGTAGTGTAGTTGCGCTAGTGTTACTTCGCTAGGCAGAGTGCTGTTACGCTAGCGAAGCCTAATTTGCATACGGCAGGAACTTTAACTTATAATAGAAGTATATGTTACAGCCACTACATTCCACTACACAAGCCCAGGAAACCAGGCGAAGTAACGTCTAGCGTAAGTGCTAAAGCTGAGGAAAATGTTCAGTGAATTTGCAAAGTTACGATCCTTCGTCAGTGTGCAACTTCGCTTGGCGTAAGGGTGCGAAGTTGTGCAAGTCTATCTATTTCGCTAGCGAAAATTCCCCAGAGCCGGTGTTCGTGAATTTGCGAAGTTTCCATTTGATGTCACGCTGGCGAATTAGCGCTAGCGTTAGATGCTTCGCTCTTTAGTGAATCTGCCCCTAAAAGTTAGCTTAAAGGGATTCTGTCATGGTTTTTTTGGTGTATTTTTTTTAATTGTAATATTGGTGTGTAGGCAGCCATCTTAGGTCATTTTGCTTGATCATGTGCTTTCAGAAAGGATGGAACTGCTTTCTGGCAGGATGTTGGTTCTCCTACTCAATGTAACTGAATGTGTCACAGTGGGACCTGGACTTTACTATTGAGTGCTGTTCTTAGATCTACCAGGCAGCTGTTATCTTGTGTTAGGAGATTTTATTAAAATATTCAGAAATTCAATAAATATCAAAACAAAGCATCAAAACTAATAAACAATCAAAATAAAATTATACAACCATGTAGCAAATTAAAAACTTTCCCACATTTTTTTGTAAGATTCAGAATACTGACATTCCTTTGTTTTAATTAAGAAAATGTCTCTACAAATGATTTCAGTCACAGTTTCAATTGACAGACTTAGTTGGGCAGTAGTCATTTTACAACTCATGTGCCATAAATGATACCGTATAATGGCAATGATGATGTACAGAATTGTTTTGTCCCTGTTACCAGCTCGATTGCTTTGCACTACTCCATAGGAAAATTCTGCAAAGCTTATGTTTTTTATCAAATCCAACTTAAGTTGATCTCCCACACTCTCTCTCAATAAAAGGGACAACGGACAGTCTAGGAGAAAGTGTTCCTGTGATTCCTCAACCCCACACCCCCACGGACATTCTCTATCCACCACATTTAGGTACTTCATATTGCCCCTCACGAACAACTTCCCTTGCAGCGATAACCATGCAATATCCCAATATTTCCTGGGCATCCTCTTGTTTATAAGTAACTTAATACTTTCCCCTAACAATTATTCAGGGCAGTCTCTAACACAAATAGGAGATACAAAATGAAGATCTAAGATCTTCCAGTATAGCACCCTTCTATGTTGAGTTCTCAAATCTTCAGCACTAACACACCATCTTTTCAGTATTTTAATCACCTGTCGCAAATAGGTGGGGACAATGCCTCCTCTTATCCGGACCTCTTTCACTCTACCACAGAGTAACCAATCCTTGATAAAAGGCAATGCCCAGTCTCTAACACTGATTTCCCACATAGACTCTTCCCACTGCACCACCCCTCCAAAGTTAAACTTAAGAAAAATGGTGCAGAAGAAAACCACTGGACATGGCATGTCCAACTCTCCCCTCTTCCTCTGCAGGAAAGTAATCCCCCTTTTAACCGGGTTGAGCCTATTCCCCCAGAGCATTTGGAAAAACAGGCTCTGGATCTGGGCAGAGAGATTCTGGCAATAAGCAAATGTATGAAACAAAAAGAAAAAGCGGGATCAGAAAGGTCTTGATAATGTCAACTCTTTCCCTATAGGTCAGCCTCCATGATTTCCATCGCTGAACTTTTGCCTGACCAGCATTCAGTTTTTCTTCCCAATTTGCCTTTGCTAGATCTTCCCTCCCAAATTTGATACCCAGAATTCTTACTAAGCCTGGGGCCACTGAAAATTTCTCAAGCTTAAAGCTTGGTTCCTTATCTAAAGCCCAGAAAGCTTCCGATTTGTCCTGGTTGATCTGAGACCCTGAGGCCTCAGAATAGCTTCTGATGTACTCCAAAACCTTTCCCTCCTCCTCAGGTTTTGATATTACCAGAGAAACATCATCCGCATAGGCAACGGACTTAAAGGATCTACCTAGCGGAAACAGGACCCCCCTCAAGCCTGCAGTCTCCTGAGGAAAGGATCCAAAGAAAAGACACACAGGAGCGGACTCAAAAGACATCCCTGCCTCGCACCAGCTTTCACCAAAAAATCCTTACCTTTCCAACCATTAATCAATGGGAAGCTCTTCGCCCCTTCATACAAAACCTTAATCCATTCTACAAATTCTTTCGGAATGCCGTATCTAAGCAAAACAGCCCATAGATATTCATGGTTGACTTTATCAAAAGCTTTTGCCTGATCTAAAGACAGAAAATACTTTTCCCATTGCCGAGTCTTACACCTCTCTAGTGCCTCCCTTAGTGAAAGAACAGCACCAAAGATACTACTACCGCTCACTGAACAGAACTGAGAGTCAGAAAGAAGAGATACAGCTACCTCACCCAACCTCTGTGCAAGCACCCTAGCCAGAATCTTCCTATCACAGTTGAGAAGGGCAATCGACCTCCAATTCCCAATGTGCCTCGAATCCTTCCCCTTTGATATCAGAAGGAGTACTGCATAGATTGCGATAGATGTTTCTCTTTCAGGCAGGCATTAAAGACTTGGACTAACACTGGAACCAGATCATCCTTGAAAGTGGTGTAAAACCTTAGCTGTTAAACCATCTGGTCCAGGATCCTTCTTTTTCTGCTGTTTATCAATTGCCTGCCGCACCTCCTCCTCTGTTATCTCTGCTACAAAAGGGGAACGGTCCAAATTGTCAGTGTCTGAAAATAGGGTTGCCCTTAGAAAATCATGAATCTTTTCCCTTTCCAAAACTTTTTCTTTGTAGAGATCAGCATAGTAAGCCTCCACAACCCCCAGGATACCCTCCCTGGACATTTCTAAATTATCCTGGGGATCATAAAGGCTCTCAACCCGCTTTCAGTTCTGGCAAGGGTCCGGTGAGCTCATGGCCCCATAGTTCCTCTCCAGAACCAGGGACTTAAGCCGGTTGTACTGCTGCTGCCTCAACAAATACTTAAGCCGGTCCAACTTTTCTCCCCCCTCCCCTTTTGAAACACAGATTTCAAGCTTTCTTCTCAAGGATTGGCTCTCTTTCTCTCTAACCCTCCCCTTTTTAAAAGAGGCAGAAGCGAAAAAGGTCCGGAAAGTATCCTTAGCAGAGTCCCACCAATCCGCAACAGAGTCAAAAAATTCCACTCTTGACATCTGAATTTCTAGAAATTTTTTAAAATGCACCTTGATTCCCGCATCCTCCAACACCTCTTTGCCTAATCTCCATAATCCCTTTCCAAAACTCACATCCCTACTTGTACCATACCAAAAAAGAAATCAAATTTTTATCCAGTACATTATAGAGGAAGCACAGTAGAGGCGTTTCAAGAAATAGTTGAACAAGATTTGATAAAATTAGCAACAAAGGTGAAGAAAGACACAGTAAAAAATAATTTAAGGGAAGGTGAATTTGAAGCAATACAGAATTTAAAAAAAGATCCCCAAATAATTATTAAAAAGGCGGATAAGGGGGGTCTTATTATAGTCTTGAATACTTCAGACTATGTAAAAGAAACGGAACGCCAACTTAGTGACGAAAATACATATCAGAAATTAAAGGGGGATCCAACAATACCCTATAAGAAAAAAATTGAACAGCTAGTGGAGAAGGGTTTTGAATCAGGAGTCTTTGACAGGGACATTAAATCATTGTTAATCCCAGACTATCCGGTGATACCCATTTTTTACCATCTGCCGAAAGTACACAAAGGTATCTTTCCTCCTAAAGGTAGACCGATAGTCTCAGGAATAAACTCATTGAATGAGAAGTTGTCAGAATTGATTGACTTATATTTACAGCCATTAGTGAAGAGACTAACATCTTACCTAAAAGATTCTAAATAGGTATTACAAATTTTTGAGGATTTCCAATGGGAACCGGGATACATATGGGCAACGGCGGATGTTACAAGCCTGTATTCGCGTATCCCGCATGAGAAGGGACTGCATGCTATTAAATATCACCTAGAGAAATATAGTAATTATGATGATGTCACACGGGAATTTATATTGGAAGCAATTAAATATTTATTGGAGCACAATTTTTTCAAATTTGACACTGATTTTTACCTCCAGAAGTGTGGTACCTCGATGGGTGCGAAATTCGCACCCACATATGCCAACCTATTTATGGGTTGGTGGGAGGAGGAGCACATTTATGGAGGAGACCTAGAGTACATCGAAGCGATTAAAATATATAAACGATATATCGATGATTTAATCTTTGTATGTTCTTCAAACAACTGCCATCTAGCTTTGTGAGCTTGTTCACATTCTGTCTAAATA
>JAMBMQ010000026.1:59577-78416 GCA_024363595.1 Xenopus borealis | reverse complement strand
CGCGAACAGCCAATGTTCGCGCGAACAAGTTCGCCGGCGAACAGTCCGCGACATCCCTACACCCCACCAACCATGTTCCCGATATCACTCTCCCTAGTGTGAATGTACATTATTCCTTGCATACTTGTTTTATGTGTCTGTGGTTTATATTTTATTCTGTTATGCCCATCTTATGTTCAATAATATGTGTGTATTGATGATGATAAACAAATGCTAGTGCTATGTCAAATATCCCACAAAAGCCTCTGGAAGCAGTTACAAGGCTTGGTTCCAGCAGAGGCTGGAAGTTCCCATAATGCTTTCATTATCATGACTCTTTCATGCATTGCATCCTTAATCCATTCTCACTTGCTAGAGAGCATGAAGGAAATACTGAATACTGGTTGGTGGATGTGGGATTATTTGCTGCTTTCTCTATAAAATGAATGAAAAAATGTATCTCCTAATTAAATTCTAGATTTTCCAAAAGCCATCAGAATATGGAGTATTCACATGATACACAGAAAAATATGTTTTTCATTAGTGGAATCTGGTCCATAGCATGAATTTTCAGGACCAGGGGCCACAACAAAGTTTCACAGTATCAGGAGTTAGTGTTTGGAGAAGGTAGTTAGGAAGGTGCACAGCTGAGAATCTGACCTCCAGGATCCTAAAACCACCAACCATATTTTGGTATTTAAAATATTTCTGCACCAACTCTCAGTTGGAAAACAGAAGAAAAGCTGAAGAGTAGACCCAAGACCAGACAGCAAAGGGACAGATAAAGGGGCACAGAAGAAGAATTCACCTATAAATTAACTTTTAGTATGATGTATAAAGTGATATTCTGAGACAATTTTAATACATTAATACAATACATTTAATAAATGTAATACAAAAAAATTCAGCAGCTCTGCAGTTTGTAATTTCAGCACTCTGATTGCTAGAATTCAACTTACCCTAGCAACCATGCATTGATTTGAATAAGAAACTGGAATAGGAACAGGAGAAGCCAGAATAGAAAGATGAGTAATAAAAAGCAGCAATAACAATATGTGTGTATCCTTACAGAGCATTTGTTTTTTTTAATGGCTTTATTTGGAATCTGGAAGCAGTCAGAATGAAAGAGGCAAATAATTAACCCTTTAAGTGCCACCAGAATTTCACATTTTGGTTATCAGAAATGCCAGCCGTTTTTTAAACATTTATGCTCTCTCGCTTTAGGGGCATTTTCTGAGGGGAAACCTATAGTTTACCTAGGAAAACTATACAATGTTTTTTTTGGGAGAAACTGAGCTTTCTAAATCTGCCTGAGTTTTCATGTATTTCCACCTCTGCAAAAAGATTTATAGCTCTAAATACAAAAACAAAATAAAAAATTCCTATTTTTGACAATATATGCATTTATAACAGAAAAATGTTTCATTTTATGCATGAAAATCCAACTGATTTGGAAAGCCTCATGTCTCTCGAACGTGCCAATACCAGATATGTATAGTTTTAGGGAGATTTAGGACTTCTGACAGCACCAAATTTGGAAAGCACTAAGACAGAAAACGGCATACTTTAGATTCCAAGGCTAAAAAATCCTGAAACGGTACATTTACCCCAAAAAAACCATATATTTTTGGAAAGTATACATTCTGCTGATTCCAAAATGGGTAAATATATCCCTCTACTCCTAACTACCAAACATCAAAGCTTGTCTAAATGTAGCAGTTTTTATAGAAACTTTACACAATTTTGAAAAAAAATAGGTTTACCCACAAAACCATATATTTTTAGAAAGTACACATTCTATCGAATCTAAAATGGGTACCCATGCCTTTCTACTACTGAGTCACAAGGCTTTCCCACAATTGTTGGTTTTGGTGAAATATCTGAAAATCGCCTCAAAGCATCAACTTTCCAGGATCATAATGTCCATGTATCCTACTGCAAACTGCCAAACTGTAAAGCGATGCTGAACGTAACGGTTTCTATAAAATTTCTGAAAATCGTCACAAAGCTTGAAATGTACCCCATTATATGCCCCACATTTCGTAAAGTATCCGCATAAAACATCCTAAAACATAAAACATCCTACACATGAAGCCAGGGGTCTACTGAACACTTTGATGCCCAATATGCATATATACAACAAACTATGTTGTGCACAGAGACGCCCAAATGACAATAGTGTACATACATTTTCACGGCTGACTTGCTGGCTGCTGCAATATAAGCACCCCCTTATGTGTATTATGTGACATAAGACCCACTAATAGTACAGAGACCCTAGAAAACCATATATGTTCAGACAGTACACATTCTAATGAATCCAATATGGGTACATATGTGTTTTTTCTGCAAACTGCCAAACTGTAAAACGATGCTGAACATAACTGTTTTTATAAAATTTCTGAAAATCATCACAAAGCATTATATGCCCCACATTTCGTAACGTATCAGCATAAAAAATCCTGCATATGAATGCCAGGGGTCTACTGAACACCTTGATGCGCAATATGCATAGATATACAAAACTATGTGGCGAATGGGGACACCCAAATTACAATAGTGTACATAAATTTTCATGGCTGACTTGCTGGCTGCTGCAATATAAGCACCCCTTATGTGTATTATGTGACATAAGACCCACTAACAGTACAGAGACCCTAGAAAACCATATATTTTCAGAAAGTACACATTCTGATGAATCCAATATTGGGTACATATATGTTTCTACTGCAAACTGCCAAAGTGTAAAGTGATGGTGATTGTAACGATTTTCATCAAATTTCTGAAAATTGTCACAAAGCTTGAATTTTACCCCATTATATGCCCCACATTTTATAACGCATCAGCATAAAACATCCTACACATGAATGCCAGGGGTCTACTGGACACCATGATGCCCAGTATGCATAGATATACAAAACTATGTGGGGAACGGGGACACCCAAATGACAATAGTGTACATAAATTTTCATGGCTGACTTGCTGGCTGCTGCAATATAAGCACCCCCTTATCTGTATTATGTGACATAAATCCCACTAAAAGTACAGAGACCCTAAAAAACCATATATTTTCAGAAAGTACACATTCTGAAAAATCCAATATGGGTACATATGTGTTTCTACGGTAAACTTCCATACTGTAAAGCAATGCTGAACACAACGGTTTTTATCAAATTTCTGAAAATCGTCACAAAGTTTGAATTTTACCCCATTATATGCCCCACATTTTGTAACATATCATCATAAAGCATCCTAAATATGAGCACCAGGGGTTTGCTGAACACTTTGATGCTGGATATGCATACATATACCAAGCTATGTGGCGCATGGAGACGCCCAAATGACAATAGTGTATAGAAATTTGAACGGCTGACGCACTGGCTGCTGCAGTACAAGCACCCAGGTATGTGTATTATGTGACATAAGACCCCCTATCAGTACATAGACACTAGAAAACCATATATTTTCAGAAAGTACACATTCTGACGAATCTAATGAGTAAATATGTGTTTCTACTGCAAATTGTAAAGTAATGCTGAACGTAGAGGTTTTCATCAAATTTCTGAAAATGGTCACTAAGCATGAATTTTCCCCCATTATCTGCCCCGCATTTTGTAACATCTCAACATAAAACATCCTAAATATGAGCGCCAGGGGTCTATTGAACACTTTGATGCCCAAAATGCATAGATATACCAAACTATGTGGCGCACGGAGACGCCCAAATGGATATATAGTAGATACAATTTACAAGGTAAAACAAATTAAGACAGAAAAGTGTAAAATGCAAATAAAGTACTAAAATCCACTAATACCACAAAAATCAATAATTTTTTTCCAGACTAGTGTAATCAGACATTGGAATCACAGTTTGAATGTTTTAACTTGTCAAAATAGGTTTTACGGAAAGAAAAATGCACGCAACACCTATGCTGAACTGAATATCTACAAAATTGCAATATAATCACCAAAATAACATATAAAATGTATTGCACAGTACGGTTAGCGAAAACGCTAATCGTAATAAAAAAAATTTCAGCCAATAAAACAACGATGCGATAAAAAAAACCCATAAAACAACATATGTGCATATGCGTGTGTACCCCCCCAAGTGTGTGTGACCCCCCCAATCCCCACAAATGTATATGTGAGTGTGTCTAAGTATGAATCTAAGTGTAATAAGTGTGTGTTTTTGTGTTAGTGTGTGTTTATGTGAGTGATAGTTGCACTAACCTGGGGAAGAGGCTGCAGATCGGTGCATAACAGTCCCACAAAGCTCTCAGCCGACTCTGAAGAAATTCCTGAGGAGGGGGCGGTGCAGGGAGGAGCAAAAGCATGTGCAGCAGCAGGACACGTATAATTCACGGGCCTGCTGCTGCCTTGGTGGCCCCTGGGCGATCGCGTCCCAGAGGCCACTCGATCCCCTGCCCTGCTTGTTGCCTAGGGGCAGGGGATCGAAGAGGAACGGAGCGAGCGGCTCTAAAAGCTGCTCCTCTGCTCCCAAACCCGGAAGTGCTGCAGAACGTAGAATCTACGTTCTGTGGAATTTCAGGTTACTTTGCCACAGAACGTAGATTCTACGTTCTGTGGCACTCAATAAAAAATAAATAATATAGACCATTTCAAATGTTTTTTAGAACTGCCCATTCTATAACATACTAAAAGTTAACTTAAAGGTGAACCACCTATTTAAAGACTGAAGGAATAACCAGCAGCATGACTAAAAGGGTAAACAGATAATTAGGCAACGGCAAATGGGGGGCTGATATATTTTATAGCAATAAACAGGGAGGACTGTAGAATGAGCTGCAGAAGCTGAATAATTCAGTGTAGCTGATGCCAAATTAGCAAAGCAAGGAACACAGACAACATAGGTATATACAAAAGCCCAATGTCTCCAGCACAATTCAACATTACAGAGTTAATTCCAGGGGAAACCCAGGAAAACAAGGCATCTGTCAGTGACTTGCCAACCCTTCTGTGGACATTTGCACATGATTTTATAGAATGTATATTCCAAATACTATACTGCTGTTCCATTATTATGCCATTACACTGTGGTTATAGTCTGGCTCTGCTCCAATATTGGTTTAATAAAAAGAGCAAGAGATGATTAAGACTAGGAACTAGAAACCATCATTTAATTAAATGCAACGGAAAGGAAAAAGAATATTATTACATGTTACCTGATAGGACAATATCCCATGGTTACCTGCGAGTAGAAAATCATTAACATTACAGGAATGAATTGACATCAGTGCTTATATAAAAGGCCCAGAGCTGGATAATTACCAGAGTCTGCAATTATTTTGTGATGTTTAATTAGATGATTATTCAATTAAAAAAATGTTGATGGGCATTGTGTTCTGTGATTATAAATACCCATGGTCTGCTGGTCTTTATGTAAAGGACATATGCAGTGCAGTTTTGGACTCCAGTCCTTAGGAAGGATGTAAATGAGCTGGAGAGAGTGCAGAGTCGTGCAACTAAACTGGTTAGAGGAATGGAAGACTTAAATTATGAGGGTAGACTGTCGAGGTTGGGGTTGTTTTCTCTGGAAAAAAGGCGCTTGCGAGGGGACATGATTACACTTTAAAAATACATTAGAGGACATTATAGACAAATATCAGGTGACCTTTTTACCCATAAAGAGGATCACCGCACCAGAGGCCACCCCTTCAGACTAGAAGAAAAGGACTTTCATTTGAAGCAGCATAGGTGGTTCTTCACAGTGAGGACAGTGAGGTTGTGGAATGCACTGTTGGGTGATGTTGTGATGGCTCATTCTGTTGATGCTTTCAAAAGGGGCTTGGATGATTTTTTGGACAGACATAATATCAAAGGCTATTTTGATACTAAACTCAACAGTTAGTATAGCTATGGGCATATATGGTTTGTGTTAAAGAGTGTAGGTGTGTGGGTTTTAATTTGGAGCGGTTGAACTTGATGGACTTTGTCTTTTTTCAACTTAACTATGTAACTATGACATTGCCAGGTACTGGTGTATTATCCAGGCTGAGGCTCCATCTTCCCTGCAGTTTGCTCCGTCCATTGTCTGATGTCTTTGTTTGGTACACCCAGCTGTGCCCTAGTGATGAGAGAATTTTTTCACCAGGCATGGATTTGTAGCGAAATTTCACACTTTGACATCTGCAAATTTTTTCAAGAAACTGCAGCAAAAATCCACAGCTAAAAATGTTGCTGCGTCAAAAAGTCACCAAAGCAACAAAAAAGTCTCCATAAGAAAAATGTCTATTGACTTTAAGGGCTCTTCCAGACGAAGAGATTGCAGGGAGATTTGTAGCCTGCGACAAATCTCCCTGCAATCTCTTCGTCTGGAAGAGCCCTAATGCATTTGGACAAAAAAGTCACTGAGACAAAAAAGTCTCCATAAGAAAAATCCACATCTTGCAATGTAATATTGTTCCTTAAACAGTTATTGCATTGCAAATCGTTATTGCGCATTGTGGATTATAATTGAGCAATTTTAAAGGGATACTGTCATGGGAAAACGTGTTTTTTTCAAAACACATTCAAAATGAAATCTAAAAAAAATCTGTTTGCTCTTTTAAGAAATGGATTTCAATGCAGAATTAACTTAATTAATGGAGCAGCACTATTAACTGATGCATTTGGAAAAAAATTTTTTTCCCATGACAGTGCTTGAAGGTGTCGTAATTAGTGATTGGTGAATTTATCCTGTTTCGCAGAAAAATTTGCGAATTTCCAGTGAAATTCCCAAATTGCAAAAAATTCATGTAACGAGCGTGCAACTCGTTTTTTTTTTTTTGACGCCAGCAAATTTTCGGCAGGCGATTTCGCACTTGCCGAATAAATTCGCCCATCACTAGTCGTAATCTTTGGGAGCAAAAATTGACAGTGCATTAGTGCAAACTATAAAATTCACAAACGGCCTTCCGCTGGCGGAAATGGTAGTTTTTCGGGTTCGCAAAAGGTATAATGCAATCACGCAAAGCAAAATTTGTTCGCGCAAAGGCTTAACTTTTCACATCGTGAATAGTTTTTGCGTTGCCGACATATATTACATTCCCCTATTAGAGTGAGAAAAAATTGTCACGCAAGTAAAGAATTTTGAGCATAAATGCTGACGCCTATTGACTTTGCATTGAATTCATTTCGCAAATTTTTTGGCGTGTCAGACAGATTCGCTCATCACTAATTGAAAGTCCACTCTTAAGACATTTAGATAGTTAGACAGTAAAATAATATCTGCCAGAAGCCGATACAGCAAGACTGATTAATTATCAGAAAATACAGACTGCACTGGGTCCTGTGTTGTCATGTAATCTAATGTGTATTTTATAGTTTTATTAGTATTATTTAAGCTAAACTTTCTCCAGCTCTGCAGAACCAGTGGCTTCAGCAAATTAATTGTCCAAATATAATCCCAGTTCATCTGTTTAAATCTGGCTCCATCATCTTTGTCCCTGCAGCTGGAGTTGGAAACAGTATAGGGGATGTAAAGGCAAAAATAAAATCCAATACAAATCTCTACAGGGAAAAAAAGCTGCTGGAGTTCTGGGAAGTAAGGCAGGGCTCCACCAGCTGTTCATAAGTATGACTGTTTCCCTGCCCAGCAGTTAGGGACCATCTGACAATTCTTATCCACAGCAGTAAATGAAAGGAGAATTTTACTGCATACAGTCAGGTTTCTTATGGAAACAGTACACATTTTTTAATTAAAGTATATTGGAGATAGATTTCTTTTTCATTAAAGAAAGTAAAAATGGGATTTTATTATTTGTCTTTTCTTGTCCTTTAAATATAATAAAAAATGTATTAGAACACACCTTGGAGTGTCCTTATACTTTTATATCAGGGGTACCCAACTTTTTTTACCCATGAGCCACATTCAATACTAAAAAGATTTGGGGAGCAACACAGGCATGCAAAAACTTTCTGCTGGGGTGCTCTGCCAATGAGGTGAGTTGAGGCACACCTCGGTGGTGGCGCCCCCCTGGTTACCAGGGGTGGCAAAAATGCTGTGGTAGTCAACCTGGAAATTCGTCTCTTCTAGCATGCTCTGCACTAGCGCCATGGACCCCCCTTACCCCTGTCTGCACCGAAAAAGTGAGCGCCGTGGGGAAGGGCTGCCTCAGGTGACGAAATGGGCTGGATCGCCCCTGACTTCCTGGGATGTCAAATAAAGGCAGTATTTGGCTATTTGGTAGCCCCTATGTGGACTGGCAGTCTACAAGAGGCTCTGTTTGGTAGTACACCTTGTTTTTATACAAACAAAACTTGCCTTCAAAAATTAATCACCAGCCTTGAGGCCACTGCGAGCAATTTCCAAGGGGTTGGTGAGCAACATATTGCTCACGAGCTATTGTTTGGGAATCCCTGCTTTATATAGTCACTGGAAGTCCCCCTTGAGTTATACCTATGTTTTACAAAATCTTGAAAAAAAAATTAACTCACAAAAGTGCTCAGAAGAGTAGTCTGAGCAGTTTTATATTAATTTGTTTTGAGGGTTGACATTTCTAATAACTATTAATTATCTTTAAGATTTCAGGATATTACCAGTTGTTCACTGCTAATATCATGTATGTGTAAGATGAAATGTCCAGGTTCTGTCCAAGCTCTGTCCAATCAAAACAACAAAATGTTAATTTAATGATGCAAGAAGCCTCTTTGGATGTTTCTCTACTCTGAACTAGTAGTTCAATGTGACAGTAGAGATGTAACTGAGCAGTGAAGCATCTGGAGATGCTTCCTGCATCATCAAATTAAGCTTTTATTGCTCTGTTTGGCCCCTGTCACTTTTGTGTGTTTGATGAAGGAGGACTGGGGGCAATCCTTGGCATTTCAGATATTGTTTTACCATCATTTTCAGCATCCCTCATTCCTACTGTAGCTAGGGAGTTGTCATAAAACAACTGGAGACCATTTTAACTAAAAAAAATTAGATTACATGGTGGATCACATTTTAGCAAAAGGATTGCTACAACTACTACATACATGCAAGAGGCGTTTAGTGCACCCATCAAGGATGCACTCTCTGACAATACTGCAAAACATCACTTTGCTACATATTACTGATGTCCTGGCCATCAATCCCCTGAAAAACAGCAATTTCATATAATGTTGCAAGTTTCTTAATGTTCATCATCTTTGATTTTATGTCCGTGTGACATAAAGTGCTATTATTGATGGGAAACAGACAGCCTTGAAATATAAACACAAAGAATGATGGGAGGAGACCTCAGACTAGGTATTTACTGTTTGTTCAGCCTTATTACTGGGCAGCCTTGGATTCATAATAGAATATTCTTAGCAACCACCGATGATTGCTAAGCATCTAGAACTCTTGCATAACTATGGAAATACAACAATTGCCACCATTCAGTTGTTTCAGGGAGAATTACCATAGAAAGCAGTGTTCTTTTATCTGAGACAATGGACACTGGGTGGGATAGAAGTGAATAATATGTTTATATGTGTGTGCATAGGTATGGGCAATATTGTTCAGATTTTTCTCCTGAGAATGCCAGGAAGTATTTGGTACTGTATTTACAGTAGTGATTATTCAAACATATATTCTCATGAATTCTCTACTTTACAATTGGCCAAAGGTCTCTGAGGAAGTACGTGGTTATGAAACGCGTCAGACCTAGAGCTTGATTTGTTTAAACTAAGAATTTGAAGCTGAACGATTCTTGACTCCAGGAGTGCGCTGCAACAATTGGACTTGCATTGTGAAATTGCCCCCTTAGAGACAGACTCTGGGCGGCGGCACCCGGGTCAACCTAGAAAGAGGATAAGCAGATCCTTTATTATATCTATGGTAAATGAATGCTGTGGTGGACTTGCCGAGGAATTAGGTGTAGGGTTCGGGGCAGACTGCACCCTATCCACCAGTTATAAATGGTGAGCAGTTGTTTACCAGGCAATTATTGGGAGTGGGATCGTGCTGAGTAAAAGATTTAACTATTGAAACCCCTGAAGGCATGCTGTAACTTTTGTGTATATATACAAGTATAATATATAAGAATATATATTCTATTTATATTATTATATTATATTATATTATGTTAAGACTGTTTTTGTTAATTTCTAGAGCCCAACGATAGGATCATAATGCAGCTTAATGGGCAATTGGATTGTGGGACCGCATCAACAAACAAATGTGGCCGTGATCCATCAGGATTGGATTTTTAACCCTGCCCAATTGACATCTGGCCAACTTTCATCCAGATATCAATTGGGGAAGCCCGTCGGAGGGCCCCACACATGGGCCAATAAGCTGCCAACTCGCTCTGTCGGCAGCTTTTATTGTCCCGTGTATGGCCAGCTTTAGACTTATAGGGTAAGCAGACTTTGCCGTTCCAGCCCCCCTTTCCCTGACTCCCCCTGAAACCATAGTTAGATAGTTAAATTGGGTTGAAAAAAGACAAAGTCCATCAAGTTCAACCCCTCCAAATTTAAACCCAGCATCCACACACACCCCTCCACACTTTCACACAAACCATATATACCCATAGCTATACTAACTGTAGGGTTTAGGATCACAGTAGCCTTTCATATTATGCAGTGATCCCCAACCAGTAGCTCGCGAGCAACATGTTGCTCTCCAATCCCTTGGATGTTGCTCCCAGTGGCCTCAAAGCAGGTGCTTATTTTTGGATTACTGGCTTAGAGGCAAGTTTTGGTTGCATAAAAAACCGATGCCCTGCCAAACATTCTCTCCTGTAGGCTGCCAGTCCATATAGGGGTTACCAAAAAGCCAATCAGAGCTCTTATTTGACATCCACATGGACTTTTTCATGCTTGTGTTGCTCTCCAACTCTTTTTTTAAATTTAAATGTGGCTCGCGGGTAAAAAAGGT
Organism: Xenopus borealis; assembly: GCA_024363595.1. Classification (NCBI taxonomy): domain Eukaryota; kingdom Metazoa; phylum Chordata; class Amphibia; order Anura; family Pipidae; genus Xenopus; species Xenopus borealis. Next base: position 67,591 of record JAMBMQ010000026.1, on the reverse strand, counting down.
TGGGGACCCATGATATTATGTCTGTCCAAAGAAATCATCCAAGTCCCTCTTAAAAGCATCAACAGAATCAGCAATCACAACATCACCAAGCAGTGCATTCCACAACCTCACTGTCCTGACTGTGAAGAACCACCTACGCTGCTTCAAATGAAAGTCCTTTTCTTCTAGTCTGAAGGCGTGGCCTCTGGTGCGGTGATCCTCTTTATGGGTAAACAGGTCCCCTGAAATTTGTCTATAATGTCCTCTAATGTACTTTTAAAGTGTAATTATGGAGGCGGAGCCGCATGCCGAGCAGATAGGCAGCGTGGAAGGGTAGCTCCACTGTACACTATCCTGAATGCCAGAAGTAGACCCAAAAAAGGACATACAAGGCTCAGGCAAGCTGCAAAGTATACCTGGAACCCTCGGAATAAGTCATGGGGAAACATACGCCGCGAATGCGCTCTGAAGCTGCTGCGTGCCTGGAGCAGTTTGCACGGAGCGAAATCCAAGATGGCGCCCGCAGCTCTCCCTTACCTCCCGCGCACCAACAGCCAGCACAGCAGGAGGAAGGCACAGAGCCGCAGGGAACCCTCTGCGCCTTCTATGCAGGACATACTCCAGGCAATCAATACCTGCCAATCTTCCCTGACAGCCACATTCACCAGTAAAATCGATGAGGTGAAGGTTGAACTATCCCTGTTAAAACATGATGTGCAAGCGATAAGGGAAAGAACAGGGGCGCTGGAAGAGCGTGTGAGTACACTGGAGGACCGCACAGTCCCTATACCAAGGGAACTTACTTTGCTACAGAAACAGTTAAAAATGGCTACAGATCTGATGGAAGACATGGAGAATCGCCAGAGGCGCTCAAATATCAGAGTGGTGGGACTGCCTGAGAGAAGCGAGGGCCAAAATCCTGAACTATTCGCAGAGCAATGGCTCCAAGAAATGCTGGGTAAAGAAATATTTTCACAGCAATTTGTCGCCAAAAGGGCCCATAGGGTCCCAGGAGCCCCGCCCAGGCCTTTCCTTATTAAGCGGAAGAAGGGGACCATCCAGTACCAAGGGGCCCGTGTCTCACTGTACCCGGACTACTCGGCAGCCCTACAAAGACAACGCAGTACCTTCTATGGAACAAAACGGCGTCTGAGAGATCTGGGAATTACCTACAATATGTTATTCCCGGCCAAACTCCGGATCATAGATGGAGGGAAAGCACATATTTTCGACCAACCCTCAGATGCAGAAAACTGGCTGGATTCCCGGCCACAGCCCTCCATGCATAACCCTCAAAGGCACCAATCCAGCCCAGCACGCTCCCCACGACAATGAAGAAGCTTCATAGGTGCAAGGTACTGTAAGTAGCCTGAGAATACATACGTACATGGGGGGGCCCCCTAGCTCAACATAAATAAACTTACTCTGGGGGGTATTACAAGTCAAAAGCAGCACAATGTCGGGACTTTATCCTGGTACCCACTAAGCAGTTGATCAGGTGAAATAAAGGAGCTAGGAAATCCTTCCCCATCACCCAGGGATGGGTTAACAGTTATCTACACAGCGGTTTAAACCCTAACTGATCAACAGGTATACAACACCCAGACCCTCAGTCCCTTAAGACTGGGAAGAAGTCGATTGTAACAAACACAGCTGAAATTGACTATGAACTGTTGATAATAAGTTTGAGTGTGGGCTCTCTCTCACAAAGAAATTCTGTTTTGGGAATAATGTATCTCCAGTTGGTTTGGGGGGATACCGGGTGGGGGGACAGTAGGGGACTTTAATTTGTTTTGTTCTGTTTCTATCTTTCAATTCTTTTTCTATATCTTTCCTATGTGATGGGCAATCGTACTAAAAGCAATGTGTATAACGTGCCAGCGGGGGGGTCGGTACAGTCAGTCAATAACTCAGACTATGATGGTGGATAAATTGAAGTTAATCTCCTGGAATGTCAGAGGCCTTAATGATAAGGTAAAGAGATCACTGGTATTAGACCACCTCAGGAAATTGAGAGTGAATGTAATGTTGTTGCAAGAAACTCACTTGTCAGGCCAAAGGGTTAGAGCTCTGAAAAGGCAATGGCTGGGTCCCATCCTACATGCAGAGTACTCCACATACTCGAGGGGAGTAGCCATTCTATTCAGGAAAGCAGTCAGGCCAGAAATTCAGACAGTGCTCTCAGACAGGTTAGGGCGATATCTGATAGCAAAAGTTATAATAAATGCATGCACGCTAATTTTGATTAATGTATACTCCCCTCCTCCTGGAGACTTAAGCACAGTACAAGAAATACTCCCAAAAGTAGCAAAATTGGGGGATCATCCAACTTTTTGGATGGGAGATTTCAATGCAACTCCCAACCCTATTCTGGATAGGCTCCGACCACTCAAAGGAGACACAGGAGCCCTAGGTGAATGGATTAGGGCAACTAATCTAACAGATGTGTGGAGATGGTTATACCCGCACACACAACAATATTCCTGCTACACAGTGGCCACCTCTGCTCTTTCCCGTATAGATTTAGCCTTAGCCTCTCCTCCTGCTTTGCAAATAATCAATAGCATTTCTTATACCTCGAGAATATGCTCTGACCACGCACCACTCCAACTTGAAATACGATTAAGGGACGAGCAAGGAATCAGACAATGGAGGCTCCCTCCAAAATGGGTCTCACATGACTTTGTCCGCGAGACTTTTAAGACACAATTCCAAGAGTTCTGGGATATTAACGATGACTCAGCACCCGGCCAAGTGGTATGGGATGCTAGCAAGGCCTTTACACGTGGGGCATACATATCCTTAATAAAAGAGGCTAGACAGGACGCTGGTCTAGAGGATTTGCGGGAAAAGTTAAGGGGAGCTGAGGCGACATACTCACACAACCCAACAGATCTGGCAGGTGAGGCCTTGGCAATGGCCCAGAGGGACGTAGATTTAGCATATGTACAGAAATACTCTCAAGGGGAACTGAGGCGAACTGCATCTTGGTTCGACAAGGGAGATAAATGCGGCAAACTCCTAGCTATTTTAGCTAGAGAACCAACACAAATAACATCTATCCCAAGATTAATTACCCCGGACGGGACAGAAATTAATGAGCAAAAACAACTCCTTTCAGAATTCGTAAACTTCTATTCTAACTTGTATGAATCCAAATTGCAATGTTCACCAGAGTCCTTAATACAGTACCTAAATGACATCCCGAACCCCAAACTAGATCCTGAAGACTCTGATACCCTAAATCAACAGATTGCTCTAGAGGAGGTAAAAAAGGCCATAGATGAGTCCCCCAATGGCAAGTCCCCCGGACCGGACGGTCTTCCCATTGAATGGTATAAGGCGAATAAAGAAACAATGGCCACCAGGTTATGTGCCCTATTCAATGCCCTAACACCTGGGTCCTCATTACCAGATTCCATGAGATATGCTACTATCTCCCTGATTCTTAAGACAGGGAAACCCCCAGAGAGATGTAGGTCTTATAGACCAATCTCCCTCCTGAACTCGGATATAAAAGTGCTAGCCAAGATACTAGCAACCAGACTCAGGAGAGTGATTGAACTATTAATCCACCCAGACCAAACAGGCTTCATGCTCAACAGAGCCACGGATATTAATATTAGACGATTGTTTACTGATATATGGGCCACTCACGAGGTCGTGGGGGAAAGGGTAGTGGTATCATTAGACACCGAAAAAGCCTTCGACACTGTAGAGTGGTCGTATCGATGGGCTCTCCTGGGAAGGTATGGATTGGGTGACAGATTCATTATGTGGGTGAAAGCGCTATACAACTCCCCTAAAGCCAGAATTTTAGTTAATGCAGAACTATCCCAGGAATTCAGTTTGGCAAGGGGCACGAGACAGGGGTGCCCACTGTCGCCCCTCCTCTTCGCCCTGGCCATTGAGCCATTAGCAATAAAAATCAGACAGCACCCTGGCATTGAGGGTCTTAAGTTACAAAGACTAGAAGAAAAAGTCTCATTATATGCAGACGATATGTTAATCTACCTAGCTAACCCCAGGCAGGCACTAGCAGAGCTTCTAACCACTGTCACTGCATTTGGAGGATTCTCAGGCCTTAAAGTTAATTGGGCCAAATCCCTGGTATTCCCTATAGACACAGGTGCTGTTAAGGATCCACAATACGGCTCGCAGCTGCAATGGGTATCCCAATTCAAGTGATACATAAAGACCCGCTGAAATTTACTGAACTCAACCTGGCACCATTGGTAAAATCCCTTAAAACCAAGTTCCAACACTGGTCCAACCTTCCTCTATCCCTCCCAGGACGTGCCAATATACTAAAATTGGTAATTCTACCCAAATTGCTTTATGTGTTTCACAACACACCAATCCTATTAACTAAAAGGTGGTTCAAAGCACTAGATGCCCCTGTCAGAGAATTTATATGGGAAGGAGAACGACCACGAATTGGTTTGCCAATGCTCCAGGCTCCGATTAAAAAAGGAGGCCTAGCCCTTCCGAATTTCCTATCCTACTTTTATGCCAGTCAATTAGTATATGCGTGGTGGTGGCTTAACCCTGACCCTAATAACCAAGCAACAGTAGTGGAGGCGGCAGTGGTCTCCTCGTTTGAGGCATTGGCAAATCAATTATACAGAGGTCTTCCATTATTACATCCCACGACACCCCCCATGAAAACAGTAACCCAAATCTTTATAAAAACAGTGAGAGCCGATTACCAAAAAACGAATAGCTGGTCTAGATGGACCCCACTTTGGGGCAATAATATGCTCCCGCAATTTAAGTCCCTGGTAATTGCTAGCGTGTGGGCGGCAGCAGGGGTAAGAAGGTTAAATGATATATTACACCCTGGTGGATTAAAGCAATTCCCACAGTTGAAGGATGAATATGACCTGCAAAATTGCATGTTGTTCAAATTCCTACAACTTAGACATGCATTCCAGACCCAGTTCCCGGAGGGCCCCCCCAACATAACTGAAAACACTCTAGAATGTTACCTCCGTAGACCAGAACTTACCAAACCACTCAGTTGGTTCTATACGATAATACAGCAAGGGAAATTTGACCCCATTAAACACATCAGCCGTAAGTGGGCGCAAGATCTCCCCCAGTTAGACCTGGGAGAATGGAAGGACCTGATTGAACAAATTCCTGAAGGGAACATATCAATGAGAGACAGATATATTCAAATAAAGTTCCTGAATAGGGTGTACCTGACCCCACATAGGCTGGCACGAATCTATCCGGGTTGTTTAGATACATGTGTGAAATGTAATGTAGAGCAGGGTAAGTACATGCATGTGTTCTGGGACTGTCCTAAAATACAACAATTCTGGAGCAAAATATTACAATATGTGAACGTACAACTGAAACTTCCAAACTTCCAAACATCCGAACACCAGAATATTGTCTATTGGGACATACTGGAGATCTAACCTTACCCTCTGGAGACAGGCAATGTTTACTGCAACTGCTGCACTACGCCAAAAAAGCAATTTTGTTGACTTGGAAGGCTATGGACCCCCCGTCACTGAATTTTTGGATTAAATTAATTGACGATACGCTCCCACGGCAAAAATTGGTGTACCTGGCACGAGGTTGTCCAGATAAGTTTGGGAACAGCTGGCTGGCAGTTCCAAGGATAAACAACACTGGACGTTAAGTTAGAGCAGCCCGCCGAATGTATGCATGTTTATTGGATTGCTATATCTAAGGATAAATGTCAGACTAGAGCCCATCACAACCATGTCTCTAAACTCTTTTTCTTTCTTTTCTCACTTTAGTTGTAAAATGAAAATGTAAATAAAGAAAACCTTTTTAAAAAATAAAGTGTAATTATGTCCCCTCGCAAGCACCTTTTTTCCAGAGAAAATAACCCTCATAATTTAAGTCTTCCATCCCTATAACCAGTTTAGTTGCTCTTCTCTGCTCTCTCTCCATCTCATTTATATCCCTCTTAAGGACTGGAGTCCAAAACTGCATTGTATACTCCAGATGAGGTCTTACAAGGGATTTATAAAGAGATATAATGATGTTTTCATCCCTTGAGTTTATTTCCTTTTTTATGCAAGACAGAACTTTATTTTATTTAGTAGCTACAGAATGACACTGCCCAGAATTAGACAACTTGTTATATATTAAAACCCCAAGATCATTCTCATTTAAGGAAAAACAGGGACTGATTCTTATATACAGTAGTTATGCAACTGGCTAAGTGGCAGAGGTTTAATGTTGGGAAATGTAGGAGAATGAAGTGTCTGGTCAGGATATTGTTATAGGTTGCTCTAGGAGAAACAGCTAAAGCTCCAAGGAGATTAGTGAGGGTTAATATCCTGCTGCCATTATAGGGACATGAACGGTTAGGCTCAGGATTAGGTAGATCCTGGAATAATACACCTCTGTGGGCTTCGCTTAGTGATGGAAAATTGGCGACCAAGAGGCAAACTCTACTTGAGAAAGTAGATGAGAAAGTTGATGAATAGTGATGGGCGAATTTATTCGCCAGCCGCAAATTTGCAGAGAATTTCCACTCTTCGCAGCTGGAGAATAATTTTGCAAAACTGCCACAAAAATTCACCTGCGAAAATTCTCCGGCGTCAAAATTATATAGAGAGTTACATCAAGTGGCAGCAGGACAATATCATACAGAATCCTCACAAATCCCATTCTATTTCTTCATCAATAGTGATGGGTGAATTTATCCTGTTTTGCCGAAAATTTTGCGCTTTTCCAATGAATTCGCAAAACGGGTCTTTTGATGCTGGCAACAATGTAGATGCCGGCAACAATTTACTAGGTGCCTATTGACCAATGCGAAGATACAGAGTCTATTAATATTAGTGCTACTGGGAATTAGACAATAATCAAGTAAACATACTCCTGTTGCATAAGGTTATGCAACCAGCATGTAAAAATATGCAGCCACTAATACCTTGAATGGGACTGCACTAGGCAAATCTGTAATTGTAGAAGAACCTTGGAGCAGCTGTAGATAATAAACTTGGCTGTAGCAAGCAATTCCAGTCAGCAGCAGGAAGAACCATCAAGGATTTGAGCAAAGAGGGGCATATGAGGGGCGTGGTCTGGTCACTGATGTGAAAGCACGCACACTCTTGAGCTCCGCTGCAGACCCAGCTAATAACCCTGCTGAACCCACTTTTCTGTGACATTGGTGAGCTGGAGGAACCCACAGAAGAGGCCCTGCCACAGAGAATACTAATGGGACAGAATCGGGCACAAAAACGGACGTCGGAGGTGGCTAATCGATTAGAAAAATTTGCCCGCGAATCTCCACAAGATGGCGGCGGCAAGGCCCACAAGGCCAAAGGACCTGCCTCGCGCCTTAGCGCGCCAGCTGTGCAGCCGGACGACAGTAATGGCTCGACTTCAGACTCTCAGGAATCCTCGGCAGAACCGACGTTGAGAGACATAGTCGGAGATACGATCGGCGAATGAGGCTTGTACCACGCTTATTAATACGAAAACTGATGAGATCAAAATTGACCTGTCGATCATCAAGCACGACATGCAAAAACTGAGGGAAAGAACGACGGCGGTCGAGTCCCGAGTAAGTACGCTGGAGGATTCCTGTAGAGAATTACCTGAGCAGTACCAGGCGGTGAGAAAAATCATTGAGGACTGCCATAAAAAGTCTGATGACTTAGAGAACTGGCTTCGCCCGAGTAATCTACGGTTCATAGGCTTTCCGGAACAGGCTGAGGGATCGGCAGCAGAAACCTTTATTGAAACATGGCTAAGGGAAACCTTCGGAGTGGAACACCTTTCCGCCTCCTTCGTTGTTGAGAGGGCACACCGTATACCAACTAGGCAGCCCCCTCCAGGCGCACCTCCAAGGCCCATGATTGCGAAGCTGCTGAATGCTCGAGACCGAGATAAAATACTCTCCTTGGCGCGAGTACAGTCCCCTCTGAGATTCCAGGCTACCACGATCTCCATCTACGCGGATTACTCAATAGAGGTGCAGCGTCAAAGGGCTGGATTCCAAAGCGGGAAAACTTGCCTGAAAACAGCGGGCTACACCTAT
>JAMBMQ010000026.1:0-22479 GCA_024363595.1 Xenopus borealis | reverse complement strand
ACATTGCAGAGAGGGGAGGGGGCAATGCCTGGAAGTTTAGGGGGGAGTTTATGGTAGGATGGAGGTTTAGTTCTCCTTTAAGGTCTGAAGATCCGAATTACAGCATGATCCATAGCCCAGGTCCCAATTATTCCAAACCTGTAGTTAGCTTTTAGATGTTTAGTAAAGTGTAAGCAAGAGAAAACAAATCTTTCATTATTTGCTATGAACTACTCACTACTTACAATAACTGCAAAAATCACCCATTGTGTGGTATTGAATACATTTTTTAATGTGTTGCAGTGTTTAATTGAAATCACTACTTCATTAAGAGGATGTGTGTATTTATAAAAGTGAAAGAGCTAGTATAGTTGGTGCATGGTACAGTTTAACTGTTGTGTGGCTTAGGATATGGCAGGCACATAAAATTGCTCCAGAGGTTGGTTTGGAACCTGACTGCTGTCACATACCCAAAGAAATTGTAATAAACTGTAGGCACATTGCTATCTTGAAGCCAGGTACAGTTGCTTCAAGAATGATCACTGTACAGATTGAAGAAAAGGAATCACACTGAGAGCACAACACAACTTAAATCTTCATAATCAATGTATTTACTGTAGAGATGCCATGTACTACATGTTTCAGCTCAACAGCCTTCCTCAGGTGCATATAAAACTGACACTAGCAAGTGAATCCCACCAACAAGTTACAGCAGCTCCACAGTGTGACCAGGTGCATAGGCTGAATGTATATTGCAGTCCAAGCATATAGACTGAAACAAGTCCAAAAAAACACTCCCCCCATAAGGGAAATAAAATACCAATTTTGGGGTACACCTGCAATTCTGAATCTGTTGTGTATGCGCTGAGATACCCATACATACTAATGTACATAGGACAGAGTGTCAGACCTTTGAAAATGAGGATAAGGGAATATAAGTATGCTATTACTATATTTGGTCCCACAAAAAAAAAAGAAAACTCACCTGCGGTGAATAAACAGAGCCCAGCCACATGTTCTGCAAAGAGGTGGCGATAGGACAAGCTTATTATTGCAACGTGAATAGTGATGGGCGAAACGGGCGCGTTTCGCTTCGCCGAAAAATTTCTCTGGAAATTCGCAAATTTTTTGCCGATTCGCGAAACGAGACGCGCGTCGCGTCGTTTTCGGCGCGCGTCGCGTCGTTTTCGGCGCGCGTCGCGTCGTTTTCGGCGCGCGTCGCGTCGTTTTTGGCGCGTCGCGTCAAAAAACGACGCGCGACTCGTTTTTGAGCGGCGAATTTTTTTGGGCGAATTTTTTGGGCAGTTTCGCGAATTTATTCGCCAGCGGCGAATCGCGGGAATTCGCCGCGAATTCGCCCCTGGCGAATAAATTCGCCCATCACTAAACGTAAAGCAAGATGGATTCATAAAATGGATACCATAGGACTATCAGGCATGGATGAAGATTTTAGTGTAAAATACTTTTTGTATTAGTTTAGTATTTACATAGATGCTTTGTGTAAGTAAATGCACTTTATTTTCAGGTACTGTTCTGGACTGATTTCAATCTACATGTTTGGAGTGAAAATACTTTCACTGAAAACAATTTCTGGTAGGCGATTACCATCTTTGACTATGGTGTAATAAAATATGCATATTATGTTTTGTAAGACTGATGGATCTTTCTAGGAGTAGGCCACTATATGGCAACACTTCTTGATTTCTTATTAACCTATGCACCTTGCCAAACTATGGAGCTGGTGTAACTTGGTGGGATGCAGGGTTTAAATGTTCACTAGTTTTTGTCAGTTTTATGTTTACCTGAGGAAGGCTGTTAGGCCAAAATATGTAGGGCATGGCATCTCTACAAAAAATACACTAATTATGAAGATTTAAGACATGTTGTGCTCACTGGGTAATTTCTTTTCTTCTATTTTAATGTTTGGCAACTTTCACGGGGTTGCAGCTTTATGCACTCCTAACTTTTGTATTACAAAGACAAATAAGGACAAGTTGTTTTGAAGGATCATATATATAAATATAATTTGACTATGAATCTTCTGGACTGGGCCCTCTTGTAATGTTGGAAACAGGGTGTTGTAGTACTATAGCTCTCATATACAAACAATTCAGTGGGTGCAAAGGGTTCTTAAAAAATAATCCATCATTTCATATTGCCTGGATTGTACAACAGTCACTTGATAAATAGGCACAGGTGTTCAGTATATGCATTAATTGCGTGTTAGAGGTCAGTAAACAGTCAGTGGATAGTCAACTTGCAAATGCCCAACCATGGCTTTCAGGCCTTCCAAGTGGAACCTAGGCAGGCAGCATCTACCCCTAAATATGTACATTAGGATCCCTAATCTGGGGCGGTACACCCAAGAATCTAATCCTTTTGCTATCCTCAAAGGAGCTTCAGGCTTCTCATGAAATACCCTGAACTAGCTATTATCTCTATAGTGAGCTATAAAAGAGAATCTACTTAGCAGCTTCTGCCTTATATACTTCAGAACAATGCCACCCCTCCCAAACCCCCCCCCCCCCGCTATTTATGGAAATGCCAGTAGCTTGCTTTTACACAGGAACGGGAAACACTTCCTAACTATAATTCAGGACCCAGTTTAACTGTCCATAAACTCTAGGGGACTGCCTGCAAAACAATAATGGGCATCAACTTTAACAATCCCCTACGAAAGCAAAACAAACCTTCACAATCTACAGTCACCGTCTTTTCCATTTCCATTGCTGATAAACTAATCCTAGGGAAAGCACCTTTAGTGGCCCAGTGTTCTGCAACTGAATTCTGCACTTTTTCCAGGATTTGGTACATCCTTCTTTTTGTCAATCTAATTTGTAATTTATTAATATATGTCTGTATGATTTAGACTTTTTGTAATGAATGTTAGAAAAGCGAATGTGTGCTCTAGACTTTTGTCTCTCAGTCTAAATATATGAACATAATTCATATGGATAATTTGGGAATATTTAGTATGCCCAGGACACCGCCACTGTGCTATATCCTGTTATATTATGTGCATGGTTACAGTAATGTCCTGGTTATAGCTGCTCTTAGATGTTTAGTCCATCGCATGGTTTGTCAAATCCACTATGTTAGGGACTAACCTACAGAATTCAAAAGAATGCAGTACACCCCACAATCCAGACTGAACTATATCAGTGGTAGCACACAACATTTTTTCCAAAAACATGATTGTTTTGGTAATAATATAATGTATGGCATTTTTAATGTAAGTAAAAGTTTCCAATTGTGCCATGGCTAAACTCCCCTTCTTTGCAGGATCAGCATTATAATCAAATTTTAAATTTGAAGGCACATCCTAGGTTAATGTTGCATATTTTTTACCTTTTTACCTTGCAAAGAACTAAAGAAGGGGAAACCTTTCAACAGGCATACCATTCTTATTAACTTGCTGCACTGCCTACATTGCATTACGCAATAAATCAGTATAGTTATAAAAGTACAAGTCCACTCTGCATTTCATGTGGCACTACAACTGTGCTATTAGTAGTTATCTTCCTTTGTGTATAGTTATGTAGTAGTTTAGGTTGACAAATGACAAGTCAATGAAGTTCAGCATTGTACCATAAATTACTTAGGCTTGGGCTCTGCAGTTGGAAGTCTGTGAGCTGGATGTGAACATATCACAATGTTTTATTGCCTACATGCCTCCATATGACAGAACTATGATTAGACTCCAAGACACCTCGTGCTTTGGCTTTTAGGGTTGGGGAGAGAATAGCACATACCTTTGAAAATTGACAAAAGTGAAGAAACAGGCAAGGGGAAAATGGGGGAAGTATGATAAAAAAGGAAGACTTAAGGCATAGAGAGAAAGATTTAACCAAAATGAAAAATATCAAACGAGGTATAAGTATTTGGATCTTCATGCCTTAACTGTACTAGAAAATCATGTAAACATTAAATAAACCGAATAAGATAGTTTATTTATATCTTAATTTGGATCAACTACAAGGTACTGTTTTATTACTACAGAGAAAAAAGCAATTATTTAAAAAAAAAATTATTATTTTATTATAATGGAGTCTATGGGAGACAGCCTTTCTTTAATTTTGAGCATTCCGAATAATGGGTTTCCGGAAAATGGATCCCATACCTGTATAATTTACAAATATATTTACAGTAAAGGAACAGTCCCTACATGCCGCATGTTTGTATGCTGCTTTTATCAACATTTCAATACATTTTTGCATGAAACCAGCTGTTAATTTTGTTTCATATAAATTTATTCACATATTTTTTTTAATAAAAGGTAGGTATATTATAATGACATATAATCTCCCCCATAAGTAGATTTAGCTTTTATGCAATATCCTTAAATACTGCACCTCTTAAAGGGGTTGTTCACCTTTGAGTTACCTATTAGTATAATGTAGAGAGTGATATTCTGAGACAATTTGCAATTGGTTTTCATTTTTTGTTTGTTGTTTTATAGTTATTTAGCTTTTTATTCAGCAGCTCTCTAGTTTGCAGTGTCAGCAATTTGGTTTCTATGGTACAAATTACCCTAGCAACCCTGCATTGATTTTGGAATATGAATAGGAGATGGACTGAATAGAATAAGTAATAAAAAGTGGCAATAACAATACATTTGTAGCCTTACAGAGCATTTGTTTTTAGATGGTGCCAGTGACCCTCATTTGAAAGCTGCAAATAAACAGAAGAAAATTGCAAATCATTAAAAAACTATGAAAAATAAATAATGATGACCAATTGAAAAGTTTCTTAGAATTGGCCCTTCTACAATATGCTAAAAGTTAACTTGAAGGTGAACCACCCCTTTAAGCAATGGAATACATTTGTTTTTACCTTATTTGCATTTTATAGAATGAATTGGATGGGTGTACATTGGATGCATATACTGTAATTGTTTAGGAAAAACAGTCACTGCAGATCATTTGAGATCCATCCATGGTATTGGAAAGAACTAACACATTTGTATTCATTTTACTCCACTGTAGTGAGTATTTAAGATTAATTTTGGATCCTTGATTTTGTACTGTCTGTGGGAATGAGCACACTGTAATATATGGAAGATCAGTACATTACTTTGTTAGGTTCCTATTTTAATCCAACTACCTTAAGCTCCCCATAGACGCAATGATATTTCCCTGCCGAGCGACCGATCTTAGCGAAGTCTGACCAATCTGTACAATTATCGTGCGGTTAGTGGGATACAAACGATCGTACATCTTACGATTTTTCGTCCGACATCGGTCTGAAGATTGATCGGCCAAGTTAGAAAATCTTTATCGGTCCCCATGCAATCTACCTATGTTTGCTGGGCCAAGCAGGCAGCGACCCTTCAGTTTTGCTGGCAATATCGCCTGAAATGGTCTTTTTAGTTGATGGACACATCGGACATTTAAACGATCGTTTTGAGACAATCGTGGTCTCACGATAACCATTGGATCTTTCAAAAATCTTTACGTCTATGTCCAGCTTTAGACAAGATCAGTAGATGGCAATTATCAACATGCTTTGTGGTAAAGTTACTCCAGCTCTGCTAAATTAGTTAGTACTGGTTTGGTGTGACTGGAAGAAAAATTTAATCTGAGTGCTACAAACCCACATCAATATTCTCTAGTAGGTCACTGGTATAACAGATGCTAACCCAGTAAGTTATACAACAAATGTTAAAAAAAAAAAAAATTGGCACCTATTGAGGAACAAAAGCTTATAAGTATGCGGGAAAATTTGAATCAGACACAAACCAGCACCCCAAATTATTCTGTATATGATTTATATTTGCCATTATTCTGCTTAAGCGTGCCAGACTGTGACCAGCACTGACCAGAACCGAATCCAAATCCTAATTAGAATATGCCAATTAGGGGCAGGGAGGGAAATTGGGTGACTTTCTGTCTCAAAACAAGGAAGTAATAAATGTTTTTCCCTTTCCACCCCTAATTTACATATGCAAATTACGATTTGTTTAGCTGAATACAAAGTAGTGGATCCAGTGCATCCCTAATAATATTACAGCAGCAAAGTGCGCACCAAAACTCAACCACTTTCCGGGAGTTATTTATTCTGTTTCAAAATATAGTAAATAAAAGTTGCTAAGCTACACATTGTGGTAGAGTGACTGGGAAAAGGTGGATAAAGGTCACTCTAGCCTTTAATTTCTTCCCATTTGCAAAGATAGACTCCAGGAAGGGAGCTGTCTCTAAACGGAGAACAGATTCTCTGTTTAAGTTTGGAAGCCAGGTACTCCATTCCACAGAGCCAGTCCGGAGATTGGAGCTCACCTTCCACAGGAAAGCTGTCCTGTGGAAAGGCTATTTAAAGCTAATTGGAATGGGAGAGTGTGTCTCTCAGCAGGGCACAGCAGGTAGGAGACCTGGCTGTGTTTGGAACTCCCAGAGGAGCTGGGGGTACTGCCTGTTACTGCAAGAGCAGAGGGAGTCCGTGGCTGTGAGAAAGAGCCAGATATTGTGTCTGTGTGGGACACTGAGGAATAGCCAGGAGGCTGAGAAATTCCTGTAAAGACTGTGAGTACAGGGGTGACCCAACCTATGTTTTTCTGGTAGTCCACAAGGGGCCCAGTATAGTGAGGGAACACTTCAAAGTGAAGGTAGTGCCCAGTGGGCAAGGCTTTATTTTTATGTTTTGTTTTATAAATGCTGAAATGGTCACCTCTGTTTGAATGACTTACTGGGAAATAAACCGATGTTTCTTTGAAGAGCCTGTGTGTCCCTGTCTTTATGCTCCTTTTTCCTATGTTGCCTGCCCTACCATTTGCTAATTTCCCCCAAATTTAAGTGTTCAAGCCACCAGGCTGTCACAACATGAACAATAAAGGAGTAAGTATTCAGAAGTAATGCTTTGCAATAGAAAGGAATAATTAAATTTTTAATTTGGGTGTTTCTGGAGAATTCTTAATTTATTCATAATCCTATTCATGTGACAAGGTAAGTCAGCATAATTACTGTTACTACAATCCAGTGTTTTCCAACATGTTTCAACTTCTCTAAAGATTCTACAATGCTCTTTTCTTTTCTGTGGTATGCACTTATTTTCTATGGTTCATAAGGGCTCATTTACCACTTCGGTAAGTGTAGGGATAAGTGTTAAAGTGTTTACATGTGATTTCAACTGTAAAAATTAGTTGGTACTTCCACTACTCATTTTTTCAATTTGGTTTTAATAAATGACACAGGCAGTGTCAGGGTAAGCCTAGTAGGCACCCTAGGGAAATAGTAGGGACTAAGGAGGAAGCTTAGGGGTAAGGTTCCAATAGCGCGGTACTGGCAAGGATCAGGCAGGAAACAAGGTCAAAGTCAAGGCAAGGTTTATATGCAGGAAGGCAAAAGCAATACAAAGTCCAGGCAAAGGTCAAAAACACAATCAGCAGGATCAAAATACACCCAGGAACAAATAGCAAAAGATTCCTATAATTGGGTGCTATAATGGCGTCCAATGCGCCTTTAAATATTAAAATTTGGAGCCAAAACGGGCATGACGTCATTACGCCGGCGCCGATACCCACGTGGCGGCCATGGGCGCCGCCATTGTGGGAGCGACGCCGGAACAGAGAGGACGCACTGCCCGGAGCTGCAGGTACAATGAAGTCTGCATTGGCTTGAGGCACCTCTGATTACCCTTTCAACAGGGTTACTATAGTTTATTGTTGTGAAGCAGTTTTTTTTTTAAAGGAGAACTAAAGCTAACATCATTGGAGGTGCCCAGTTCTGGCTGGGGTAGGAGATAAGTGGCTAGAATCACTGGCCGTGTGCCTGTGTGTGCCCTGCTCTGTTTGTGTGAGCCCTGCTCTGTCTGTGTGTGCCCTGCTCTGCCTGCCCTATGCTCCATACTCTGCCTGCCCTATGCTTCATACTCTGCCTACTCTATGCTCCCTGTGTGTGACATACTCTGCCTGTGTGTCCCCTGCTCTGCCTGTGTGTCCTACTCTGCTCTGCCTGTGAGTGCCCTGCTTTGCTTGTGTGTGTGTCCTGCTCTTCCTTTGTGTGTCCTGCTCTTCCTGTGTGTGTCCTGCTCTTCCTGTGTGTGCCCTGCTCTACCTTTTTGTGCCCTACCTGTGTGTGAGACATACTCTGCCTGTGTGCCCTGCTCTGCCTGTGTGTGACATGCTCTGTCTGTGTGTTACCTGCTCTGTCTGTGTGTGTGACATGCTCTGTCTGTGTGTTACCTGCTCTGTCTGTGTGTGTGACCTGCTCTGCCTGTGTGTGACCTGCTCTGCCTGTGTGTGACCTGCTCTGCCTGTGTGTGACCTACTCTGCCTGTGTGCGCTCTGCTCTTCCTGTGTGTGCCCTATTCTGCCTGCCCTATGCTCCCTACTCTGCTCCCTACTCTGCCTGTCCTATGCTCCCTGTGTGTGACCTACTCTGCCTGTGTGTCCCCTGCTCTGCCTGTGTGTCCCCTGCTGCCTGTGTGTCCTGCTCTTCCTGTGTGTGCCTTGCTCTGCCGGTGTGTTCCCTGCTCTACCTGTTTGTGCCCTGCTTTACCTGTTTGTACCCTACCTTTGTGTGAGACATACTCTGCCTGTGTGTGCCCTCACCCTGTGTGTGCCATCACCCTGCCATACAGATGTTCTTTGCGTAAATAGCGCTTGGCGTATCTGTACATTGTAGAACAATATACAGATACGCCATCTGCAGCAAGATGGTCTTGCTGGTCTTTGGACATGATCTTTGGGTTACATTATCATCTACCTCGCACCACGAGCCCTGATTCACACAGGAGGAGACGTCTATAATATCATTCCGGCTTTATTCGGCACACATATCAAACTTACAGCAGTGGGGTGCAAATTAACGCGTTTCGTGCCCTTACACTGGCACTTCCTCAGAGCTTGTGCAAAATCTCACAGATGAGCATGTTATAAAGTGCTTTCACAGGTGTAGTTCATTATTAATTAATCAGATCAATCAATTCAATATCATATATCAATACATCAAATGTAAATACACCAAATTAATTTATATAAAATTAATAAACAGTGAATGACATTTGTTATTAGTGACCTATACCTTGTGGTATCACCATATTGCCCAAAGTAAAGGATTAAAAAATACATCTTATACTCCTTTGTTCATTGAGATATTTAATCTAAACACGCCATGTCACTTATGTCAATCAATTTAGTATTTATTCAATATAAACTTATATAGATACTATGGAACATTCTTTCAAACAGCACTTAGCCATTCCTGATTGTATTCCAAAAATTCTACATTTACCATTTATGAATCATAATAAAACTTATATACTTTTCCATAATTCATAATAGTCAAATTGCAGCAAAAATATCGACTTCATATCCCGCTAATGATGATAAAGTATATCATCCGGTATAGATACCGGGATCTCGTGTGAGCTGCAATCGCATGGAGAAGCCGACCTGGGTGAGCTACGCCATTATCACATTACCACGCTACATCTTACTTGAATGATCTTTGGGTTGTCTGTAAACATTCTCACAATCCTTCGCATATGCTGCTCCTGTATTTTTCTTGGCCTGCCAGACCTTTTTTTTACAGCAACTGTGCCTGTGGCTTTCCATTTCCTGATTACATTCCTTACAGTTGAAACTGACCTCTGAGGTAGCTTTTTGTAGCCTTCCTCTAAACTATGATACTGAACAATCTTTGTTTTCAGATCTTTTGAGAGTTGCTGTCACTCTTCAGAGGAGAGTCAAACAGAAGCACAACTTGCAATTGGCCACTTTATTTTCCAATATTTTTGCGTTTCACACAAATTTTTTTTTACATGTGCATACATCCAGACCTTGTACAGACAGAAACCACTAGAGTAACATATAGTCTTTTTTTCTTCTTATCATGTCAGTAAACATCATTATTAAACGTATGGTTGAATTCCAAACAACCTCAATCCGTAATATTGACAATTCTGATTTAACTATTTAACTAGCAGATAAGCCTAGAAAATCCTTTTTACAATTTCACAGAAGGCATGTAGGGAGAAGCAGAAGACGGTAATGGTTTAAATGCTTAGAAAGGTGGCTGGACAGTTTGTACCATATCTGTATTCCATCCAAGGGGTCCAAACCCGGAGGTATTTGTGATGGGTGTCAAATAGTATACTAGACATCTTCTCCTGGACCATAATCCAATCAATTTTGCTTTTAGTAATGTTAATAGAGATGTGTTTTGACTTCCAAGCTTTCGCTACTGTTTGTTTCGCAGCTGTCATTATTAAAAGAAATAATTGAAATTGGTTTGTTGTCAGTGCCTCTGTTTTTTTGCACAGCAAAGCTGTGCTAGGGTATTTTGGGATAGAAACATTGAAAATAGAATAAATCATGTTATATATTCTTACCCTATATCTTTGGACAAGTGGACACTGCCACCAAATGTGGTACATAGTTCCCTTATGGTTGCAACCTCTGAAACATCGATCATCAGCAGAGGGAATAAACTGTGCTATACATGCTGGGACCAAGTACCACCGAAGCAAAACCTTATAGTTTGTTTCTAGAAGCGAGACATTTCTAGAGGACTTCTTAACATTTGACCATATTACTTCCCCTTCCTCCATATTAATTTGCCAGCCTATTTCCTCTTGCCATATTCGAGCATACAACACTAATTGGGAATCCTTCAAAATGTGGAAACTATTATACAGCGTGGATATTTCCTTAAGAGCTTTAGGAGCTTTACAACACCAATGTTCAAAAAAAGTCTGCGAGCTATTTACTGCACCTGAGGATCTCCACACAGAGCTTAGTTTACTCTGAAGCTTTCAGACTGTGGTGTGCAAAACTTCTCTTTGAAGCTCTGGAAAGAATAAGGCCCCGATAGAGAAAATAGCTGTCCTAGATACAAGATGTTCTGGTCTTGCCACCACCTAAAGGATGTAAGTTGAATCCCTGGTGGAAATAGAAGGTTACCCCACAATGGTACTGCCGGAGTTAATAGGGATTGTAATTTATACCTATGCTTAACGCTATCCCAAATTTTTAGTGTATTCCGTAGACATAAACTACCTGTTTTTGGTCGCTTCTTGGTGGGGCACCAAATTAGGGCTGAAGGAGAATAAGGTATGCAGAAAAGGGCTTCCAACTGAACCCAATGTGGGCTATCGATACTTGTATGTAATGTTAATATTTGCGCCAATTGGGCAGCTTTATTATACAGTACAAAATTTGGGAACCCCAAACCTCCCTTGTCTCTAGGCTGCATCAAGATTGCCTTTTTAATCCGTGAGAATTTCCCAGCCCACACAAATCGTACTAGCCTAGAACTGAACCTATCTAGGTCTGCTACTGAAACCGAGATAGGGTGAGTTCGAAATAGATATAAAAGCTTAGGAAGTACAGACATCTTTATAGAGTTAATACGCCCTATCCAGGATATATGATGGTGTTCCCATTTCGCCAGCAAAGATCCCAAGGTTTTATACATTGGTAAGTAGTTAAACTTATAAAGTGATTCGTATGAATTAGAGAGTTTAACTCCTAATATGGAGATATACTGACTTTGCCATACAAATTAGAAATTTAACTGTAACAACTTAACCTCTGAGTGGGAAAGGGATAAGTTCAAAGCATCTGTCTTGTGGTGGTTGATTTTAAGCCCAGATAGGGTCCTGAATAAGTCCATCAATCTATATAAGTTGGGGAGGGATGTCAAAGGTCTAGACAGAATAAGGGTTAAGTCATCAGCAAAAAGGCTCACCTTGTGATGGATACCGGCTGCTTCGACACCAGAAATGTCAGAACTGTTACTAATTGCTAATGCTAAGGGCTCGATTGCTAAATTGAATAGTATGGGAGAAAGTGGGCACCCTTGTCTAGTCCCCCTATAGATAGAGAAGGTTTTGTTTTATTAGGGCTTGTAGCTAAAAGTACTGTCGGGAACCTCTTATGTAAATATTTCGGGAAAGATGTGTGTGAAAAATGGGTCTCTTGGAGACAAATAATGTCCGTATTTAAGGATGAAAAATAGGAGAAAGCTTTGGTGCATTTCACCGGTGACTTGAAACCTTGGACATTCATGCTAAGCACTTTAACCGCCATTAAAACTTGTTCTAGTTGGTATATTCCATAAATTCTCGGTCACCATAATTAGAGTGGATAGTAAACCTTTACCTCTCAACATTTGTAAATCTACTTCCAAATGCCATCCTGTAATTTTAGACCATGTGTTAATTACAATTAGGATTTCACTTATATGCAACATAATGTAGTTATGAACAAATAATTCAACCATTGAGTCAGTTTGTTACCAGGGAATAAAGAGTCTCCGTCAAAAAGTGCTCCTAGGGCAACTCAGGAGCCCTCAGAGAACTCGATTCCTGGGGGGGAAGCATTGTCCAGCGGGCAGGTAGTTTGAAACAAGATTCCAAGTTCAGCACCTCGTTAGCGAAAGAACACCATAACTCCAACTGAAGTTCTGTGACCAACCGGATCAAAATGGAGATGAAGATCACATAACAAATAACTTTGCCTTTATCAGAGTGTATCCCTCCTATTATGCTGAAGAGTGCAAAGAATCTTAAGGGCTCAAGTAATGGAAGAGCGTGATCTCTGAGAATGGAATTTCACCCTTTCCCAAATTGGGAGAATTTTCCTCTGAGAACTGCTTGAGGAAGTATCTCTCCTACTGGTGCGTCAGAGAAGCCAAGTTTCACCAGGATTGCTAATCCTTCCTCTGGAGAAGTTGCGGAATACTGCCTGTTGTCAGTAAAAGCCAGCCGAAATGGGAATCTTACGTTGCTGAAGCACTTTTGTGACGGGTGCCAGGTTTCTCCTCTTCAGTAATGTAGTTGGAGAGAGATCCATGTATATCTGGTAAGGATGAGTGTGGAACACTAAGTTGTTGGCCTTTCTGGCTGCAGCTAAGACTGCTACTTGTGTTTGGTGATAGTGTATCCGCAGAATTATATCTCTCGGCAGATCATCTGGTCGTCTAGGCCTCAGGGCACGATGTACTCAATCCATTTCCAATCTTGTTACAGGTGAATTAGGAAGGAGTTCTTGTAGTAAATCTGTAATTGTTTGTTGTAAATCTACAATAGATTCAGGTAGACCCCGAATGCGTAGATTATTGCGGCGAGATCTATTATCCGCATCTTCAATCCTGTCATGAATGTGTGTCCTTCATTTG
Organism: Xenopus borealis; assembly: GCA_024363595.1. Taxonomy (NCBI): domain Eukaryota; kingdom Metazoa; phylum Chordata; class Amphibia; order Anura; family Pipidae; genus Xenopus; species Xenopus borealis. The sequence goes on along the minus strand of JAMBMQ010000026.1, from coordinate 9,385 downwards.
GGCCTGCTAGGAAATGATATCCTGTTCATGTGAGTCAATCACTGTTATGATATCGTCTATTTTAGTATCAGCCTCGTTCACCCGTTGACCCAGCTCAGCTATATGTTTGGCAAGATCTGCAGTAATTTTATTAGCTGTAGCGTCAAGCTTCTGTTGCAACATTAGTTTGAATTTCCCCAAGAGTACCTCATCTGAAGATATTGGAGCGTCACCTTGCTCCGAGGAGGTTGAAGCCTGACTGCCAAACAGACTGCTCGGCGATGCCATCAGGTTGGGTTTTGGTGATGTTGCAGATCTTTGGGCCTTCTCTAGAAAGTCGGAGCCTGGGTGAGTCCGGGATGGTGGGGGAGAGACAGTCTTTCCTCGCCGTCTACGTGCTGCCCGATTCTGCTGGCTTGCCATACGGCTTGTAGGGGAGCTCTCCTTATGTAGGTACTCGGCTGCAAGTCTCTAGGGTGCCGAAATTTGCGTCCTGTAGCTTCTAACTGCTCGGCTGGTGCGTAGCTACTCTAATTGGCGGCCATCTTGGATTGCGTGCATGCGCCCCCCACAATTGGCCACTTTAAATACTTTTTCTCATGATTGGACACACCTGTCCATGAAGTTCAGCTACATGCATTCAAATTAGCAGCATTACAAGGGTTGCCAAATTCTTGCACTGCCAGTTTTTCACATTTGATTTATTTTTCATAGAACTGAATACTGCTTCACTAAAAATATTTGTTCAGTAAACACCCCAACCCCCAGATGTTCCTAGGAAATGAAAGACATACCACTGTTATATTTTTTGTTGAAAGTGGAGTAAATTATTATGCAGGCTGAGAGGGGTTCCCAAACCTTTTCATATGTAACTGTCTATTAAAGATAAGGAAACCCAGGGGGACTTTCTAAAGTAGTGTCAATCTGCAATACCTGCCCCTTGAATTGAGAACTGCCTGCAAATTATACAGTACAATTAGTTATCCCAAGAATGTCTGCTTAATCTGTTGTTAATGTTTAACAAGTTATATGTACAAATCTGTTCAGTCTGGCACATTCTGATCTTAAAAATTTAGAAATTTGTTACAGTTTCAAACATTTACAACTGTGTACTTTCTATTTCTGATTGTGATACAAGTGACCAGCTTTTATATACTGCAGTAGAAAAGATAATAAATTATGAATTTCTTTATGTGCTCACAATGAGCAGTAAGTAGTAAATGAGCTCTGTGCACTTTGGAACATTTATGCAAGCTGCTTAGGTCTGACGATTCCCAGTATCAACCGGCTGAAGGTTACTTACTACTTGATGAGTTTTTAACATTGTGTGGGATGTAAACCTTGATTGATTAGAAAACAGCCAATTACAAAGTTTTTTTTTTTAATGCAACACTGGTTGATATTAGAATTAAAAATGATGAGTGACAATGCCATTCTTAGGGTCATTTAAGAACTAAGCATAAAACTTTACAGCAGTAGTTTTCTTGTTAACACAGCAAATAAAGTGACTGCCTCTCTCATTGTGCATTACCCTCTATACTGTTGGGTGGTATGGGAGGGTGTAACAGCTGCTGCCCTCATAGGGAATGCTGGAATTACCATCTGCCTAGTAATAGTACCCTGTCTTTACAGTGGAGCAGCATAAGCATGCTGACATCTGTAATACCTTCTCTTTACTTACTGTAAATGTAAGAAGATTGGTTTGGTAGCTGGACAGACTAGGAAAAAGCTTAAAGGAACAGTTCAGTGTAAAAATAAAACCTGGGTAAACAGGCCATGTGAAATAAAAAATGTTTCCAATATAGTTATTTAGCCAAAAATGTAATCTAAAAAGGCTGGAGTGACTGGTGTCTAACATAACAGACACAAAACCCAACTTCCTGCTCTTCAACTCTCTAACTGTGAGTTAGTCAGCGACTCTAAGGGGGGCCACATGGTACAAAACTGTTTGGTGAGTTTGCAATCGATCCTTAGCATGCAGCTCAGATTCAAAAGCAAACAGTTATGACCCATGTGCCTCTCCTCAAGTCACTGATTAGTTACTGAGATAGAATAGGGAGCACTCACTGACCCACGGTGTAAAGACGCGGTGGTGCTACTTGGCACAATACTGTTGCGTGAAGAGTTCAAACCCAAAATCCTTTAGACACAGAACACCAGCTGCATTAAAACATCTTTTATTTAGAAAATTATTAAAACATCAAAACGGAGCATGTAATGCTAATTTGCTTGATGTGTTTCATGGATACTTCCACTTCCTCAAAAGCTAAATTGTGTCCATGGATGTAACATTTAAAAAGAGGAGGAAACCACAACCCCTAAAAACATTAACCCTATCCTAAATCAATCCCAATGGAAACAGCACTTAAGACATGAAGCATAGATCATAAAGATAATATCACTCAATTGTATATATGGAATATAATTAACAATTAGTTAAATATAATTAGTTAAATATAGTAAAATGTGATGATCTAAACATACAAAATGGATATATATATATATATATTTAAATGGAACTCGAGATAATGAATATAGAAAACTGGGGTCAGTAATAAATATTTTCAAAATGATTTTAAGATGATATAAATTAATGTAATATCAATTTGATTTATAAACCCAGTTTTATCCATTGATTAGAGAGAAAAAGCAGAAATTTGTTAAATATACATATACAAATCACAAGGGAACTCCAAAATAACATGTTTGATAAATTATCTGAAAGGTCACTCCAGGCACTCCCTTGTGTGTTTCTATAATATGCTTTGCTATAGCTGATTTTTTAACAGATCAACAGTTTTTGGCAGTACAAATACAGGAAAAAAATATACTGCCAAGAGGTACTCTAATTGTTGCTCTAGGTGGGTCATTTATATGGCCACTTGCATGTGTGGGGCCCAATACATTGGCAAGACCACCCTTCATACAGGAGTCAGGTTCTTGGAACACCTATCGGCTGTAGAAAGGGGAGATAAAAAAATGTTGTCTTCCTTCTGTAAAGATAAATATACTAAAGGTATGCCACCTGAGAGGCTTCTACAAACCTTCAGTGGTGATGGATTTTGGAAAAAGTTGCAGGGACAAAGATCATGGAGCCAGATTTAAACAGATAAACTGGGATTCTATTTGGAGGATATTTTGCTGCAGCCACTGGATCTGCAGAGTTTGAGAACGTTTGTATTAAACAATACAAAAACTATAAAACCCACAAAATCCCTAAGCAGCACAGACCACACTGAGCATGTGCATGGTCAGGGTCATGCAAAGATGTTTAGCAAAATTACAATATGACAGCCCCCTGTGCACAACTTTGAAAGCATAACTCATTTGTGTGATTAGGCCTGCGGTGGAGTACGTTCATGTTTATGTTTAGTATACAAAGTGTTTCCAGCCTTATTCTATTTTAGACTTTCCTTGTCCTTTAAACAAAAAGGTCTGAAACTTGTCATTTGGATTTTTAAACGTTTAGTGAGTTCAATTTTTTTTAGGCTCAGTTGTTCTTAAGTCTCATTTACTCAGTGCAAAGAATTGGTACATTTTGCTCTTTTTCCCCCACAATGCAGCATGTAGTTCATACATTCCTGTGTAATTTCAAACAAAAAGTTTCCTGCACAAAATATATATATATAATATATATATATACACAAAAGTATGTTTACAAATGACACACTAGTTGCATCTATGTTATTATAAGTATCACATGTGCAATTCATGGCTGTTTGGTTACACACTCAGAAGTGCATAAATTGAATGTACTTAATTTTTGGTCAATGGCAAGTGCAAAATACATGCCTCTCATATAGCCTGTGTTTCAGTCACAGAAATCTATTACAATGAGTGCACTGTAAAAGAAAATGCATAAGAGGGAACACAGAAATAGGCATTTTCTGTGCCTATAGCATTTTGGAATGTTCAGGTTTGAACATATTTCTGTGCCAATAATACAATAGAATAGTAAAGGCTTCTGCAAGGAACAGTGTATTAAATTGATCCTATTCTGTAAAAGACAAGTTCTGATGCTGGACAGCTGGCAAAACTTATCCCTGCCATAAGCTGATGTTTTCTGCCTAGTGGATATTGGATGAGAATTTGGAAACCTCAGGCTGGCTGAAATATCCTGCATTGGTTTTTGGATGAGATCCTCACATGTTGGCACTATACATGCCCTTTATGTGATTTCAAACAATAAGATCAACCTGATTGGGCCTAATGTCTGAGTGGTTGAATCTGGCAGAGTTCCACATATTGTGACCATGCCAAACTACCAGAGCTAAGTGAGTATGGCTAGCAAGAAAGCAAGACAAGGCTGCTTATTGCTATAGAACAATGAAAATAAATATCTCATGGCACCAATTTACATGGTGTTACACATTGCTTTATAATGCAAGTAATCCTTATTAATTCAGCACTATACTTCAAGATGGCAATCTCCTTTTGCTTTACTCTACTAATGCCATATTTGTGAATTTACATTTTATATGTATTCTGGATTAAAACTGATCGAGGTACAGGTATAGCACTTCTTGAAAAAGCAGTGGAATTTGATCTTCCTTTAAGTTAAACTTGTGATATTCCTTAGCTCTGCTTATCAAATAAAATGTTTTAATGCTTAATGACATTAGAAATATTTTTAAAATGTGTTTATTGTCTATGTCCTCCTGTTACCTATCCCTCTGTTTTATATTAGTAGGCTTCTTAAAGGACATTTCAACGCCAAAAATATTTTTTTCCTAATAAAAAAAAATGATTCTAAGCAACTTTGCAATATACATTGATTACACATTTTCTATGGTTATTTGTACATGTATTGCTATTGAAAGCAGTGTCCCTTTCTATTCTGGTGGCTCTGACTTTTGAAACTATGTAACATATCTTGCTGGAGGAGACTGGCTTTTGCAACATTGTTTAAAATGTAACAACCAGGAATTATGCAAATGCTGCTTTCAAAAGCAATTACATTTTCAAATAACTTTTAAAGCACCAACAATTACATTAATTTTGGAAAGTTGCTTATATTTGTATTTTCTTTTATGAGGCAAAAAGTTATTTTTTGGGTTGATGTCCTTTAAATGAGAATGAAAGCATTTCAAAATTAGGATGGAAATGCTACACATTTAGGGGCACATTTATCAAAGGTCGAATTTTGAATTCATGAGTCCAAAATACTGTAGCACTTTGGGTTGTATATTTCAATCAGTGATTTATTGGCTCAAAACATATTTGCAGACAACAAAGGCAATGTTTCAAGCCTATGTAACTGTGCACTGTTCTGTGTTAAATAGTGTGTGAGGGTGGGGATCATGAGGGAAGGGGAATAGTGAGAAAGGGCGGAAACAGTAACGCTTCTTAATTACATATGATTATCTCCTATGTGTCCCAATTGCATTTCAATCCATTCAGTGTATTATACACTTTTTGTAAAAATGGCAATATTGTTACATAAATTCATACTGGTTCACCATATCCAAACATCAAATGTGTCCAGTTATGTGATACATCTTTTTAGTGAATATAAACACAAATTTTAACAAACAGTGTAGCCAAAACAAAAGGGAAAGAAATTATTTTAAAAATGCCTTTGTTAGTCATATTCTTCTTGGACTGAACATTAATTCGGATCAGAGGATCTGAGACGCTACTGCATTACCTTGTTTGCACTGTGTGATGTATATCCTTTCTTTGATTTCTCCATTCATGCAGAAGGTAATCTGAGCACTCAGAATGTTCCGATCCTTCATTCTTCAATAATCTTAAAAAATATAACAGTGTATTAGTACACCAAATGGAACATTATTAAAATCAAAACAGTACCATTACTAATTCATTGTGTGCCTATCTACTGGTAAATAAACATTGCTGTGGTATAATCCCTATTAAGACCCCTAGGCCATACTGTATCCAGCTCTGAATCCACTGCATTTGAGTTTATGTAATAGTGACAGCCTGTTTCCACCTCTTCTAAGAACCCAAACCGAGTCAATTACCTGGAATTTTAACTGGCTCACTGTATGTCCAGCTTGTTTAAAATGTGCTGGTACAGGTAGGGGAAATTCACGTGAATGGATTGAAGTTCGATCGAATATGATCGAATAACGATCATACGATTTAATCGGATATTCGAATATACAAATTTGGCCTCTTCGATTAATGAATACCGAATGATCGGATATTCGATAATTCGATGATTGAAGGAATCAAAATTTTAAAATCCTTCGAATGACCCCATAGTCATTTGGCTAAGTCCTGCTTGAATACCATTCGTACGATCGAAAAAAAGTATGATTTTTTCGTGAATTCGCACGATCGGTATTCGATCATACGATTTCATCGATTTCATCAAGCAAAATGATAGCCTAAAACTATTCGATAAGCATAGTAAATAATAGTAAATTTGCCCTGTAGTGTTGTAAGTTCTTTACGTAGGGTAGACTTATGTTTGGATATTGGTATTGCCCAATCTCCCTTAATTACTGAATTGCACTGGGCACAGTGTGAGCATGGGAATGTCCCAAATTTAGGTTTATTGAGAAATCAATTATATTTGTGTCTTTGTACTTCCAATATCAGCTTTAATCAATATATCTTTGAGATTTTTCGCCCTTCTATATGCCAACATGGTAAGTGTTGAAAATCGGGAACATCCAGTAAACATGACTGTAACACATGCAGTGCTTGCGTATAATGCAACCAATCTGTCTACTGGCTGTACTGTAACTGCTCACAAATACCATTCTGGTTTTATCTTGTTTTTTCGGGGCTGAAGATAGGAGGGATTCCCTAGTCCTGCTCTGTACCTTATGCATGTTCTTTTGCAATATCTCTGTACTGTATCCCCGCTGGTTAAAGCGTTTAGACATTTCATCCATCCACTGGTGATCCGCTTTACCCTTGCAAATTGTGTGGAATTTTGAATTCATGTGAATTTCTTTTAACTCTAATAAATTTGAATATACTCACAACTCGAATGGGAGGTTATTTAAGAAAAAAATTGAATGTCTAATATTCTATAGAATGATCCTAAAATTCGTTTCATGTTCAATTCGAATTAGATTCATATTCGACTAAACTCTAATCGTCAGGAAGGCTATTAACATCTTCAAATGGGTCACTGGACCTCTGCCATAGACTTCTAAACAAACAAGTTTTAGGTGGCGAATAATCAAATTCAATTTGTTCCCAGGGTCCAGGTATGATAAATTTCGATTTGTGAATTTTGACCAAAATCCAACTCGAAAATTCAAATTCAAACACAATCTCTATTTTGAATGTGTTAATCTTGATTTGCAAAAATGTACACACACAGTTATGTTTATTGTGGCTGAACTTCACTGGATAAAAACATGGAGATATGAAGATGCCACATCCTGGATGGAATTAATTACATATTATATGTAATTAATTACATATATACCTATTTCTTTTCACATGGGATTTTATTTTTGCTTAGGCTTTTGGTCTTGACAGTCAAACCCAGAAGTTAAAATAAGATTGGAGACAGTAAGACCTGCCTGCTTTCATTAATATTTTCTGAACACATGTTTTCTGTTGTGCATAAATAATGATTGCCATATCTTCATTATATTTAAGAGTGAAGAGGACAGGTATGCGTTTATTGCTGAACGGTATGATCCAAATGCAGCAATACAAAGGCAATACCAGCTGGTAAGATATGGATGTGCAGAAAAGTTCACAAATGTTTTCTAAAGAACTAATGTTTCTACATAGTACTAATACATTAAGAAGATGACTGCTGTGAACTCCTCTGGACAGAATCTGCACCGATGGCTATGTAAAGACTTTGGGGTATTTGCCTGGGGTAGCAGCTAGGCTGGGGGGTTCTATGTAGGGTAGGGGGGAATTCTCCTTTAAAGCCTTTGGAAAAAAGAACACACATGAGGGCCTATTTACTCATTCAAGTGCAAACTACACAAAATATGAGCAAGCTTGCATCTAAGTCCTCCATACTTTTGCCTTGCATCAAAATGCTGATAAATATATACATACAAGTAAAAGAACACCAGTCACAGTCATTGAAGAATGACAAACCCCATATGTAATGGAAGGCACATGTGCCAAGGTGTAGAAATCCATAGCAGACAATGTAATTTGCTTTTTGCTTGCTAAAAAATCATGTATTTCATTTTTACATTCCATCACTCAAAACTCACTAACAGGAAAATACTTACATTGCCTCAGCGAAAATAAGCAAACCATTTGAATGCAGTGTGTGGCGCTTTTGTTTGGCTCCAAAAGCAAGGAGCAGCAACTACTTCTAGTATCAGAGGAAAGAACCCTCCCAGTGTGTGCTATATTTGCCTTGCTAGTGGAACTGACATAACTGCTCTAGAGAAAGTGTAATTCTAATAGAGGGCTCAGCAGTGTATAGCAGATCCCAGTGGGTGGTAAGGGTGCCCAGACAGCGGGGTCTGCTGTATAGTAGCTTTCCTCTACCTGCCCTGTGCCCTCTATGATGATTAAACTTTGCCACTGTGTCTGTGAGTTGCTTATGCTGTAGAATTGAGAATGCCTTTGCCAAAGCAAGAGTTGTGGCTTATCCAGTTTATACATGTTAAAGGAATTGTTCTATGTAAAAATAAAAACTGGGTAAATAGACAGGCTGCAAAATAAAAAATGTTTCTAATATAGTTAGTTAGTCAAAAGTGTAATGTATAAAGGCTGGAGTGACTGGATGTCTAACATAATAGCCAGAATACAACTTCCTGCTTTACAGCCCTCTTGTTTTCCACTGACTGGTTACCCTGGTGACCAGGCAGTAACCAATCAGTGACTGGAAGGAGGGCCTCACGGACCATAACTGTTGCTTTTGAATCATAGCTGAATGCAGAGGATCAATTGCAAACTCACTGAACAGTTATGTCAAGTCGCTGACTGACTCAAAGTTATAGAGCTGAAAATCAGTTGGATTCTGGCTACATTACATTAGTCACTCCAGCCTGTATACCTTAAATTTTTGGCTAACTAACTATATCAGAAACATTTTTTTTATTTTGCACAGCTTATCTATTTACCCAGTTTTTATTTTTGCACCGAACCGTTCCTTTAAATATGCAGTTATGCAAATAAAGAATGTACACATATTCTGATATGCTTGTTTTTTACAGGACAGTTAATTCTACTAAGCAGCATGTTGCTTCATATATTTTTCACTGTATACTTAGTATACTGTATACTAGTGGGAAGAGATATTTTGGTTGCCCAGGTAGTGAAATATCTAAAAATTCTGTTTTGGCGACCACAAGAATAAGATCCTATATCTATAACTTTTAGTGACTATGTTTCTTTGGTTTCCTGTGGAGAATTATAAAGCTTGGAAATTCACTTTCATAAATAATAATATGGTATATTATATACAGTTGCGCTCATAAGTTTACATACCCTGGCAGAA
>JAMBMQ010000097.1:101193-116750 GCA_024363595.1 Xenopus borealis | reverse complement strand
TCATTCAGAACTGCAAGTTTTGGAGGGTCAACAAGTGTACGAAGCAGAAGGGCAAGTAGAAGTGATCAGCAGCGGACACACAATCTGGGGGTGCCACTGTATGTTGCCTCCTTTGGAGTGAGGAGGTCCATGTCCAGACGAATCTAGCCTCATGTTTCTATTGGAAGTGACCCCCATTTATAAACCGGGCTTGGACCATGCATGGGGCATGGAGAGGGTATTATGGGCTGACTCAGTAGGTGTGCCAAAGCATGCTCAGCTATGGTATGGGAGGTTGACAACTAGGTTCTTAATGGGTGTTAAAGTAGCCAGTGATCCAACCTGCCCAAAGGCTTTTCAATAGTTGGGGCTCGGCTGTGTATTGGGGGTCTCTCTCTCTCTCTCTCTGGTTATGCACTTGCCTATTCCATTAATTACTTGCAAAATGTAAGAGGCAGGGCTGGGGTTTCTCCTTCAAAAAGGAAACATTGTTACCTAAAAGGAAAGAGAAGCAAGGAAAGAAGAGTAGAAAAAAGAGATGGAGCCATTGAAGGTCACAAGGCTGTTGGGGTTACACATTGGGGACATCATGGAACACAAACCAGGGGTCCAACATTGCCTCAAACTTTTTCGGCGCAGCCTCTCACTAGGATCAAAGTTTTTGGTTTGGAAGGGTATTATCTGTAGATATCAGGGTTTTATATTTATAACATATAAGTAGTTATAATCAACCCACCAGAACGGAAGAGATGGAGGGGAAGTAGATTCCCATAGCGTTTTTGTCATAGTAGAGTAGTTTATTGTAGCAGAGTGGAGCCAAGGTCTTCAACAACTCCCAGCAGGAAAACCAGTGGTGACATGAAACGAGCATCTGAGGAGCTGGATAAGTGGAGAGTCTCAAAACATTTGGATAAAGAAGCCCACATTATCCCCACATTTAATACATATATTCCAGGTCTTGTTTGGGCAGTCTCTATGGGGGAGTATGGGGTGAGTATATGTGACCCCAAGTATCTCTTACTGACATAGTTTGGAAACATCACTATAACTATAGCAAGTAGGTCTAGATAGGCCTGCCAAAGAATGGTGTAGGACCAAGACAATGGCTTTGAATGGTCTTCTCTATATAAGTTTGCCCCAACCATTTCTATTGACTTAGTGGGAAACTAAGTCGTAAGTGTGGTGGCTTCTCACCAGGGCTGGAACTGCTTTAGGTCACCATTTTCCACTGTAACTTGTAGATGATTTATTCCCAGTGTTGCCCAGGTATTGATATCAAGGATTGTAGTAAAATGTGGGATGGACCTGTTCCCCCAGAGAGACATCCACCAAGAACGAACTGCCCCTGGCCCCTGGACATGTTTAAGGGCTTTTGTGAGCATTAGGGGAGTAGCCATATCATGAGTAGATGGAATTCTATACAATAATTTACCCAGTGCCTCCAGAGAAGCCAGCACACTAGCCTCCAGAGATGTTAATGGGTTGTCTGGTTGAGGGACAAGTCAAGAATTGTATGTATGTAGTGCAGTCTACAATTGGGGAGTGCTAGACTCCAAGGGTCACAGGGACCTGCAGAACCTTCAAGACAATATGTGGATGGTCCACTGCCCACAAAAATCTCCAGATTATGGGGTCTTCGGATTTAGGCTCTGGGAATGAGGTGCAATGGGAGAGTGATGTAGGGTTTACAGTTGACTTCTAAGATAAGTTGCCTTCAAGAACCATAGACTGAACTGGGTATCAGGATAGACTTGCTGAGAAAGGTCACTGGAATGATGCAATGGCAGCTGAGGGGCCCTGGATCCTTCTATAAAAAATAGGGACCCAGGTGCAAAATCCAGTTCTGGTTCTACTCAAGAGCAAAGTTGGTGGTTATGTTGTGAGTAGAAACAATGGAGTTTTTGCCCGTTGTTCACTTTATAAAGGAACATTGCACCTTGTACAAACCTGACCCTTAATTCTCTAAATGAGCTGGAGGCTCCTACGTGCAACTGGTCACCCTTGTGTTCCTCTGAGCCACTGGGCTACCAGTTCTGGGATATGAAACAGCTACTGACACATATAGAGAAGGGAAACTGTGCCCACATTCTTACTGAACTTTATGTAGAAGAAGCCTCAACTGACTCATAAACAGAAATAAACAGGAGGAACTGCACAGGATTCGGAGGATCTGGAGATATTTTTGTGATCCGACCTTCCGTCTTCTGTGACCACGATGCTGAGGTTAGGACACTGCATATTGCACCTTTACCTCTTGTGGGCCAAGTTTCCCTTTAAAAGCCTTCCTTGCACTGCCTGTGTCTGCCCTCCTGATGAGTAAGAAGTAGCAAGAACAATAAATGTGTAGACTTACAGAGCATTTGTTTTTAGATGGGGTCAGTGACCCCCATTTGAAAGCTAGAAAGAGTCAGTAAAATAATTTAAAAAACTATAAAAAAGATAATATGAAGACCAATTGAAAAGCTGCTTAGAATTAGCCATCCTATAACATACTAAAAATTTATGTAAAGGTGAACTGTCCCTTTAAATTTCTTTCCTCAGACTGAGGCCCCAGTTCTACAGGCTGACAGGACCTCTGATTAGATATGAAACCTTGTCTGAGCATCAGAGACCCAAGGAACCTCCCTATGAATTTCAGGCGTTGGAATGTTCCCGTGGCTTTTATAGGTGGCGCTGATTGGATCTATGGTATTTCTTTTGCAACTTTCCCTTTAATAGATCACCGGCTACAGATCCAGTGAGCAGATATGAGATATAAGGAAGGGTACAGGAGGAACATTGTGTGGAACTGATACACATTATTAGTATTGACACTGATAATAAAGGACTATGAGACAACAGCGCCACCTGCTGTTTATTGGGCACAGTCAGCTGAAAATGAAATTAGTGAGCAGAGCAACGTCACAAGTTACAGTAGTTTGTACTCTCTGTTATCCCCAAAGCAAGATGGGCACTGCCTGTATTCAGAAATGTCTACTGATTTGGCTGTTGTTGTACTACAACTCCCAGCATCCAGGATTTATAGAATTATATGTCAATGACAGCTGGACTGATGGATCCTGAGAGGGAACTGATGCAGAGGTGGAATGTATCTGCTGCTCCTGTAATTCACTGGCTGAACAGTTTTAGTGCAGGGAGCCGATGGGATCAGCCATAAAGATTCTGTTTTGTCTGTACTTCCAGCGCCCCTTAGTGGTAATGGAAGGTATAACACTTATCACTGCTCATTATTGCTTGTGTTTATAAGGGAAAATATCATCAGCTCTGGGATGTGTTAGATTAACCCCCCTGTGTTATATATGTATATGTTGCTTCAGATAAGCAGAATGAAATATATAATAAAAGATATATATTATAAATAAAGACCCAGTTGGCTTGGCTGTAAGACAGATATAATGACCCCAATACACAGAGTGCACTACACAGTGGGGTTACCAGGCAGCCCCAGCCATGAGATATGAGTAGGATCGAGTGAGGCCCAGCAGGATTTCATGGATATCCCTAATAAACAAGTAGATTTTGCCACCAGAGATTAATGCTCTGCCCCAGCCACAGTCTGCTGTAAGAATCAGGAGCCCCTGTTTGGTCTGTGCCTCTCCTCACCCCCAAACTCCCAGGCCCCAATCCCCAACATTTTCACATTCAAGTTGCCAACAACTGGCAATGGGCATCAAGCTCCTTACATTCCTGCCAATAGCACATGCCTCTCTTAATGTTACCCCCTAGCCAGAATGATGCCCCCTACTGTTACTCACTGGCCAGAATGCTGCCCCTACTGTTACTCACTGGCCAGAATGCTGCCCCTACTGTTACTCACTGGCCAGTGGAAACAGAGCTGGAGATAAAAGCAATCTGTGCCATGCCAGTTGAAGTTGGCATGGGTGGGATCTATGTGGAAACCTTTCCCCTGAGGATTTTGTACAGAACATTCCCATCTCCCAATTCCCACATGTTCCCAGCAGATCCACAAACCTGTAAGGCAAAGTAAATCTCTCCAGCTCCCTCCCTTATCATTGTTTCCAGCTGAGGATGATGGGAGTTGGAATTGCCCTCTGGCTGAGAGCCCTATATAAATATACCTGCCACTGAGTAAATGACAGATAATTATATGGATGAAGTCAGTTTCCTTTTCCAAAATATCAAATACTCTACAGAAAGTCTACCTGTAGTTGCCAAACCAACCCCGAATCTCCCTCCTCGAAAGTAGAGTGAAAAGCGGGACTTGGCTTTAGATAGTCGAGCAGCAAAATGCTCCAATAAGGACGAGAGTGGGGATAGCGCCCTGCAGTGGTCAGACCACCAGTGTCAGCTCATTGAACAGCCAGGAAAATATACATTTCTATTTCTAAATCTTAATTAGCTTTTGGCAGAGAGCCCAGAATACATGGCAGGTGCACTTACACACATTTGTAACAATTTAAGAAAGGCAAAGAAACAATTGTAAGATAAGCAATTGTTTAAAACAGTTTTAGGTCTCTTGGGGAAACTGATTTGCAGCTTAAATGGCAATTTCACCTTCATTAACAAAACTGTAATAACATATAAAAAAAACATGAAATTCATTCATACTTTCATAATTTTGTAAAATGAATATGGTAATTAGGGTGTGTGGTCATAACACAGGTGTGGCCAAAAAAATGTTGCTGCTCTCTGCTAGGCAAATCTTTTTATCCCTCTTTCTATTTCCAAAATGTTGGAAAATGCACTAAGGGGGCACTACCAACTCCAGAGAGGACAGACCCCAAATGTGAGTCCATCTGTGAAGTTATTTGCTGCCCAACAAACAGCGCCACCTGCTGGTCAGTTTCCCACCAGTCTGACCACCAAGTAGTCAAGGAAGTTGTCAGGAGAAAGAAAGAGGCTGATGTTCTTCTGCTTAGGAAAGATGTGAGAAAGGTTTCTAGTTTTATTCCTAAGCAGAAGAACATCAGCCTCTTTCTTTCTCCTGACAACTTCCTTGACTACTTGGTGGTCAGACTGGTGAGAAACTGACCAGCAGGTGGCGCTGTTGTAACTAAATTCATTCATATTAACAGTACATGTATCCCTTAATATCTTGGAATTAAAAATAAATAAATAACTAATGTAAATGACAAAAGTTCTTAGAACAGCCCCCTCATCAATTTTACATTCACTCATAGAGACATTGGCTGAATGAGATGGGCTCACTAGTACACAGCAAGTAAATGTTCTGTGACACAGTCCAAGGGTAATTTTTAGGAATTATTGTCACTTTTTGTGGCTTGGCTTGGAGGGTGGTACATATACAAAATATAGAGGTTGGCTGATACTGAGCATCCATAGGAAACCCATAGGATCAGACCACCACCCCTTTAATTTCTGTTCTATAGGCCACGCCAAAGTGGTCTTTCCATTGGTCAAAGGACCACCCAGGCATTCCCTGCTGTGATAGCCCTAATAAACAATTAAAACCTATAAATATTCCAGCTATTTGATCTCCAGCGATGGTACCTGCTGGCATGGGTTTGATCTGGTTGGCTGGAAACCAGAGCAGATAGGGAGGGAGCGTGCCATGCCAAATGGGGGTTTGTGCCGCTCCAAAAGCTACAATAACACCTTCTCTATCTGTATTTGTTTTCTTTGTATCTCCATGGATAATATCTCCAGCCTCCACCTTGGAGCATTGATAAAACCTGCAGATTAAAGGCTATCACTGGCTTCTATTCACCAAGGCATATAATAGCGTGGCCCCTCTTTCAACCAGTGACGTCACAGTGAGGTCACAAATATTTCCTGTTTGTGACTTGAAAGTATAAAAACAACAGAATTTCGGGCGCAAGTAACATTGGGGGTGTGACCATTGGAAAAGCATTGGTCTGTAGGTGTTCCACTAAATTCCCTGAATGTTCTGCAGTATAAATACAAGTATGGTATCCATAATAAGGAAACCCTTATCCAGAGTGGCCATGTCCCATGGACTTCATTTTATCCAATGAATCCAAATGTTTAAAAATTATTTTCTTTTTCTTTGTAATAATAAAACAGCAGCTTGTCATTTATCCCAACTAAGATATAATTAATCCTTATTGGAAGCAAAACAAGCCTATTGGGTGACTTATATATGAAGATCCAAATTACAGAAAGACCCCTTATCCAAAGCCCCCCCCCCCCATGTCCTGAGCATACTGGATAGCATGACTCACATTCTGGATAACAGGTTCCATACCTGTAGTAAATTCTGCCACTAGAGGGCACAGGGTGTAGGAAGGTGTCTTTAATCCAATGGAATTGCCCAACATGTTGTACTTACCTAAAGAGTATCCTGCTTGAGCAGAAAAAAAAAAAAGGTTGAACTTGATGGACGCAAGTCTTTTTTTCAGCCTAACTTACTATGTTGGGTTGCAAATACATTGAGTATAAGTATGAGAGAAGTGTGAGTTGGACCGGCTATAATTCTGTCCCCATGTAGCACAAAGATATGCTCCACCTAGTAGCAACACTGCAGGTAGTGGCCAACATGAATTGATGATACGATCGCAACTTGTATCATGCAAAACCCAATCTTCTACTAGGTATGAATAGCCACATGGGCTAAAATTGTTTCTCAGATTTGAGGCTACAGGTTTGGGAACTCCATTTAAAAAATAATGGAAAAGGCAACACATGACTGAACTGAATGAGAAAAGCTTGGCTAATCAGAAGAGGCAATGATCAACGTGGAGGTTACATCATCATCATCAGCAGGTTACTAACATTGAAGTTATAGACTTCCCAGCTGTGAGGGGTGTTCGTGGGGGGTCCACTGGAGTAAATCAATACAATGCCTTTAGCAAGAAAGAGCACTTGTAGTTATACTGATTAAACAGGAGAATTTGCGGTTAAACCAACACAGCTGTATGAGGGGGGGATATGGACGAAATGTATTTATTTAAGTTGAACTGGAAACTGCCATTCCTATAGATAGACCATTATGTAGAGCAGGGGTGTCCAACCTGCGGCCCAGTATGGATATGAATGCGGCCCAGCTGGAAATGCTTGGTTCCCGGGAAACATTATGTTACAAAGAATATAGGAGTAGGAGGGGAGAGGGAACTCTGATCATTGTCCATTTAGTAGTAATAATAATATAACAGTAATAAGTATATTCAAAATCCAGGTGCCCCATATTCCAGTGTATAGTTCTAACTGGTTATCCAACTGGTATTGTAGTTCTTTTCTCGCATTTTCTTTACTTTTACAAATCAAAAGTGATTGTGTATTTCATGTGCGGCCCCAGACAATTTTTCTTTTTCCAATGTGGCCCAGGGAAGCCAAAAGGTTGGACACCCCTGATGTAGAGTGTCTGGAGAAGCTGAATTTCATGTAACTATTCAATATACCGTGCCTGACACCCACTTACAGTGGGCAGCCAAAGGGTGTAGAAGTAGAACTTCAGTAGGTGACCTGTAGATCTCAAAGACTTGAGTACTATCCATAATAGGCTCCATTGTGGCACCCCAGTGTGCAGATACTTATGTAATTCCTTAAAAAAGAAGTCTTGCTTGATTAAATACAGGAATATATGTTCTTATTGATACCAGTAAGATTAAGTTTCCTCTTGTATTGGTAGATCTTGATGGCATGACATCTGGGCACCCTTTAAATGGAAGTGGACTTCACCTAGGAGATGTATGTTCCAAACAGGCACCTGTATCTGGAGCTCACATGTTGCTGCCAGGAGAAAAGGGTGCAAGAAGAATCTAAATCTAAGCTCCCATCAAACCCTGAGGCTCAGCCCTGCTAATCACTTACCCTATATCTTCATAACATGTGGAAGGTTACATTGATATATATCACAGACCATTTAATTATCCTTATCACAGTAAAATAAGTTCCTTCTAAAACTATCTAAGGCCATTGAATTTGAGGCCTCTGAATGTCACCAGCACTAACTGTCAGGGCTGCTAATGGTCGGGCATCCATGGTCTTACCACTAACCTATCCTCCACCACTAACCTAACCTAGAAGCAGAGTTGCCACCATGTGTATCGCTATGAATGGTGTGAACTTCTCAGGACGGATTGGGTGGGAGGACATCTCTTGTACACAGCATGATGGACCTGGTCTACCTGAGATGAGACCATTGTCCTGGTCTACCTGAGATGAGACCATTGTCCTGGTCTACCTGAGATGAGACCATTGTCCTGGTCTACCTGAGATGAGACCACTGTCATGGTCTACCTGAAAGCCCTGGGAGTGCATCACATACCTCACTAGGAAGTGTCCCCATGCCTCTAGTCATCTTAAAATAAAATTTTGGGATAATTTTGGCCACGTCCTCTACCCACCACCTGACCATGATGAGATACATCCAAACATGCCATTGAACCACTAGTTACTGCCTGTTTTTTGTCAAGAGCATGATTTAGGATTTGGGACTGTACCCCCAAATGGTGACCTTACAGAACCATTCCTTGTAATGGTTGGTTGGTGGGAGTTGTATTTTAACAAGATCTGGATGCCAATGGTCTGGGCATTGCTGGGGTACATTATGTACATGTTCACTATAAGCTGAATTTCACTTAAACCAACAAATATTAATATTCCCCATTAAAAATAAGCTTCATCAAGGTTGAACCTGATGGAACGGTTCCTTTATTTCAGTCTCAGCTGCTATGTAACTGTCTCATCAGGTAGAACAGCATAGGGCACAACGCAGCTACATTTGCATTGACATGGGATTAGCTGTTGATATGAGGTGTAATGTGTGTGTGTCTTTCCGAGGTGCTCAGGGCTCCGTATGAGTGGAAAGAGAATGAGCACTGAACCTTGGAGCTATCAGGAGGCAGAGGGTGGAGGTTTACAAGCAGATCTCAATATTGATTGCACTAATAATTTCCTCCCAGTAACTTTTTTCAGCAATCCTGGCTCTTCCCCACATGGCATGTGTTAGTGTTTAACCAGAGTGCAGGAGGCAAAGAGTAACCCAGTCCCTGATCCAGTCACCGCTCTCCACTGTCCAACATGAAGACCTACAGGAAAATCTTCAGCAAAATCCGCAGAGCCATTTCCATCCGCAACAGATGGGCACGGGAAGCCCTGGCAGAGCTCCTATCCACCTTTATCATGATGGTAAGGCCCCTGTTTATATATCTACACATCTGAAGTTCTTTGTAACTGTAACTGCTAAGGAAAACTGTCTGTTTATAATATATGCACTGCTGGTTCTGACTATTGAAACAGTTTAGAAACCAGTTGATTACCCAAGCTGCTAAATGTTGTATGGGAGAGGTCTGTGTGTGTGTGTGGAGGGGGATCATAAGTTAATTGATAATATTGTACTATTCAGTTCCATTGCCCAATGTATGATGCCATTTAGATTCAACATAAAACAATGATGGCTAATTATATAGGATTTAGGTACCTGGCACCTATTGTTATTGTTCCTCTGATGCCGAGTCTTTGGATTTTTGTTACTCTAATGTTCCATATTCAGAATGTGATTAGGTAGACCCTATACATTATATCAAACAATGATAAAAAGGAGTTGAGCGATTGTTGGACAACCAGGGCATTTGTGATCACCTCAGGGTGTAGACTTGACAGACCACCCTGGGGTGCCATTGGATTGCAGTCAGTCTGTACAAGGTGCCATTTACCAACCCATCAGTTGGTGGATGGGGCATCAGGAGATGCAGAAGTGATAGGCGCTTCTTGGTCCCCTTGGTTGGCACCACCAGTCTGAAAGGATCAGTTCTAACAGGTCAATGCTCCTCCAGCCTGAGTGAAAAGAACGTTTTATTGGACTATTTGTCCCACCAGACTAAAAAAAATGGATCAGTGAAATGTTGCAGCAGGAGATACTGTAAGTAAGTGATACATCTTCCCTAGAGTATGATGACCATTAGAACAGAGGAGGCTGTGAGGTCCACTTACATTTTAGGTGTAGTGACCCTATAATCAGGCGGGTAATGGGCTGGATTAGATGACCAGGTTATTCCACACTGGACAATTTATTAGTATCGTTGAGTAGGGGAATGCACTTCCCATTTGTATTTTGGGATGTCAATCACCAGTAGCTACTCTTGGTGCTTCCCAATGCAGTCAAGGGATAGAAACCCATGCTAATTCCTGTTGACATTAAATACAATCAATGTTCCTTATAACTGGTACACTCAAAAACTCTTCAGACTGCTTGGATCAAGTGTCAGTGGACACAGAACACAGACCCCCCCCCCCCCCACAGGTCCTCAATGCATCTGCCCAAATGCTGCTGTTCACTCCTGGATACAAGACCCCCCTTGGTCCAGTCAGGTGCTTTTTTTTTTAATTTCAGGCTTGGAGGCAAGTTTTGGTTACATAACATTAGTTGTACTGCCAAACAGAGCCTCCTGTACTCTGAAAGTCCACATAGGGGGCTACCAAATAGCCAATCACAGCCCTTATTTGGCCAGGAATTCTTTTTCACGCTTGTGTTGCTTACTGGCAAAAAAAGTGGGAGACCCCCTGATATAAACAGAGCATTAATGGTAGCTGACTTCCTGGTCTATATCAACAGGTTCTTCCAACCTAGGTGTTATTTTAGTTAATAGTAGAAGTGACCCCTCAGTCTTTTTGGCTAGATACTTGGGCCCCCACTCCAGTTGCAAGAGGTATTCCCTACAGCCACCACTCCCTGCATGAAGCCCAGCACATGCCATGGCTGATGAATGGGACCAAAGGTCAAACTGGGTTATGATTTTACTGCACCAGAACTTATCATGAGAAACTGAGAGTATGGGCCCAATGCCATAGCCAAAGGTATGAGCCACACTGCTGGCAGAGACTAGATCTAGAAAAAGCCAATTCATAATTGCCCTTATAGTCTAAAGTAGGAGTTTTCAGACTGATCCCACTGACGTCCATCAGTTGGACACAGACTCTGTTACTAAATCTCAAACTATAAGAATACCCAGGACTGCAAATAGTAAGCCCCAAATGTTAATCTGGGGAACCACTGTCTATGGCATAGATTATAACGGTCTTGATCCCCCCCTGATCTCCCTGCAGAACCATTAGAAACCAGTGTGCCTAGAATGGGATGGGGGAATTCCTGGCATGCTTTGTATTGGCTACTGTTTGTTATATGGAGTATAGAGTCGCTGCTCTGCAGTCGCTCCCTGCGGTTCCTGGGCCAATACCAAAGTCATTAATAATACAAGAGACATTAATCAGAGAGGCTGCCGGCTGTTATCGCTGGACATTTATTTAAAGCCCTTGAGTAATGAGAAGATCTGTAATATTCCAGACATAAATTGTCACTTGATATAAATCTGCAGATTAGGTCCTGTGCTGTGCAAATATTTGCGCTTTTAGAGCGCAGCTACGGCCTAATGAGGCGTCTCATTGGATAGCGCCTAATGTATGTGCCCGGCAGGAGAAGTCTCCAGGATCCTTATATATTGGAACATATAGTACTTGTAATACATTCACCCAACATCCTGTTAATGCTCTTGCCATGTTTTTTACCCACAATGCAGTGCTTGAGCCCAGAATTTCAAAGCTTTAGGGGGTGCAGATCCGCCACTGACTGGTGTAAAATAAAATATCACTTACAAAGATGCCTCTTCTCCCCAGCAGTGAGTTGCACAAAAGTATAGTTGTGTTTAGCACCACTGCTTCCTCCAGTTCCAAATCAAGGGTTTATCAAGCCTATTGTTGTAGGTCATTGTGGGAACTGTGGAGCTAACGCCACCTCCAAATAAGATGGTTGTTTCAAGGTTCCTGTAGTCAAGTGCGTCAATAGGTGCAGTGAAGACCAAAACAATTAGGAAGCAAGGTTGGACTGGGCCTGCTGGACACCAGGAAAAAACCTGGTGGCCCCTGCTTGCCCAGACCTGCTCCCCATGGGCACATTACATTGTGTGGTCGAGTTTTGGGCAAATATTCCCGATTCCATGGCGGTGCAGGCAGTCCCAGCTGGGTACCTAACAAAGGTGTGGGCTTGAGCCCTCCACCCACCATTGTGGTTCTTCCAGTTTTTACATTTTTTTTTAAAGATTTGGCACCAGAATGACATCACTTCCAGGCAAATGTGATATCATTTCCCATTATGCGTGTTCCCCAGGACAGAAGGTTAGTTGGCCTATTGCAGATCTGGTAGCAGGAACATGTGGGTCAAATTCAGGACTGGACTGAGAATCAAAATAGGCCCTGGCATTTCAGGTACACAGAGGCCCAATCAGCTCACATAGAGGCCCAAATAGTCCCCACCAGCCCACTAAATACAGTTACAAGGAACGGTAAAAAGCTGCCTCATGTAACTTTAGAAGCCAAATATCTGGTCCAGAAATTCAGCTCCGCTAGGGCAGAGAACGCTATAATGCTCATTGCGCTAGTGATGTGGCCCTCCCCTTTGACCAGGTCCAACGCTGAATTTTTAAGTGCAGAAAGAAGACGGGGCGGCTCAGTATGGACTCTCATAATGTGGCAATAAAACTGCAGTTTGCTCACTGCACTTAGTATATGAACACTAATAACTGTAACTGTTTTAGATTGTAAGCTCTGTTGGGCAGTGACCTACTTGTCTACAGTTTATGTATCGCGTATACAGAATATGTTCATGCTTTACTGGGCCAAAATTAAACTAGTGACATTTCTATGATGGGTATACCTACAGGCAGGGTAACTATCCCCTAGCACGTGCGTGTGTTATAGGGACTTTACATTGATGTGGAGGTGTGCAGCTCTTATCTACAGCCTCCATAGGTTGGTATCTCTTTAAGAGAGCTGGTGGGGGGGGGGGCAGTGCACTGTTGTGTGTAACACGCTGATGCAGTCACATGATGCCCCATTACACGGGCAGTTATAGGCCTCAGTGTTTACCCTAGGTGAGCAGTTAATCATTATACACAGACAGATAATTGTTTTCCCAGCGATCTTGTAAAATGTGAGAGTTTAAGTGCCGGGTCCCATGCTGTTAATCCAATGTCCCCCCATTACTTACATACTGTAATGTCACCGGTATAGGGATTCATTAAAAGGCTTAAAGGGCCACTACACATTCATTTATTCTATCTAATGGAAACCTCCCTTAAACCCCCTATTGTGTTATATTCCCCTTAAAAGACTCTAGCTGGGAGCTGCAGACTATTTACTCAATGGAATGCTCTGGTATCATTGGCTACCCTGGAAAAACATTTTTCCTGTTGTGAGAGTTAATATACAGTCTTCTGATGCACGGCTAATGGCACACAGATGCGCACACAATGCGGCGGGTTGCGCATTATCTCTCGTGCTTCGTTCCCACTGACCTTTTCATGTTACCTGCAATTTCCTGACATTTTTCTTCACAAAATGCCAATATTTTGCTCCCTGTATTTGCCCTTTTATCTGCTCCATCTTCCCACGTGGGATACATTTGTACAGATGGTGTGGGGCAATAAGTTACTTTGCACAAGATTCTATATACCCTGAAGACTGCCCCTGGTTAGGGCAATAGTTGAAGGAGCCAACAAATCTAGCTACCCTGCCAGATGTCCCACTAACCTGCTACCCGTCAATAGTCCCACTAGCCTTCAACCCAGTCAATAATTCCACTAGCCTTCAACCCAGTCAATAATTCCACTAGCCTTCAACCCAGTCAATAATTCCACTAGCCTTCAACTCAGTCAATAATTCCACTAGCCTTCAACCCAGTCAATAATTCCACTAGCCTTGAACCCAGTCAATAATTCCACTAGCCTTCAACCCAGTCATAATCCAACTAACCTTCAACCCAATCAATAGTGCCACTAGCCTTAGCCTTCAGCCCAGTCAGTAGTCCCACTAGCCATCAACCCAGTCAATAGTCTGACCAGCCTTCTCCCTGTAACAACTCAGGTGGTCTAATGGCCCGGCGGGGACGCCCTCCACACTGCTCCTCTTCCTGAGCCGGTTCCTTACTGTGCGTGCGCGGCATGCACTTCCGTGTCATATAGGTGTAATTGGGCTGGCGTATTGTGTCATTGCGCAATGGCATGAAATTCAAAGTACTTAAAGGGACATCTGTATTTTGATCATTGCCCATTATATTTTTATCCTGGTGGTATTAAGCTTTGAGCTATTTGTTCCTGACTCTGATTTGAATCCTGTTTTGACCCCTGCCTGGCTATTCTGACCTCCTGAATCCTGACCATTGCCTGTTATATGACTACCTCTTCTGCTTTATCCTTTTGATTGACTTCCTGGTTCGAGCCTTGCCTGCCTACGTTTACTTTCTGCCTGCCTCGACCCTGTCTGACCTGACTACGATTCTGTCTCACACCTTGTACCACAACCTTCTGACATTGTGTCCCTGTGCTTGTTTTAAAACCCCTCACTTTGCACCTCTCTTAATAAGACCTGGCTGCATCCAATTAGCCGAAGGCTCCTCCTGAGGTGAAAGGCGGCTGTTATAGGTGGAAGCAAGAGCAGAGAACAGGGTGCCTAGCATCGGCTCTGAATTAGGGTGCCAACCGTGACACTCCCCAGTCAATACACCCACTAACCTGCTAACCTATTAATAGTCCCACTAGCATTCAACCCAGCCAGTAGTTCCACTAAACTGCTACCTAGTAAATATTCCTACTAGGCCTTCAACCCAGTCAGTGGTCCCACCAGCCTTCAATCCAGTCAGTAGTTCCACTAGCCTTGAACCCAGTCAGTAGTCCCACCAGCCATCAACCTAGTCATTAGTCCCATTAACCAGCTACGCAATCAACAGTCCCACTAGCCTTCAACCCAGTCAATTATCCAACTATCCTTCAACCCCACTAACCAGCTACCCAATCAATAGTCCCAATAACCTGCAACCAGGTCAATAGGCCCACTAGCCTTCAACCCAGTCAGCAGTCAAACTAGCCTGCTACCCAGCTACAATTGCTTGCTTCCCTCCTAACCAGACAATTTTCCCATTAACCTGCCACCCAGTCATTATGACCACTAGCCTTCAATCAAGTCAAAAGTCCAGCTAGCCTGCTCCCCAGCCAAAAATTCCTTGCTTCCCTCCTAACCAGTTTATAGCTGCTACCCCTGCCATCATGGTTCATGAAATGAGTGCAGAAAATATTTGCATATCAAAAATTCAGCTATTGAATTTTCGACTGTAATTACATATTCATCACCCAAATCTCACACTAATGGGCACTGAAACCGGGCTTTCAGACGTATGTTGGAGAGCACAAGGCCATTCTACCCAATTCTAACTGGCCTTTAGGCTAAGCCCAATCTGCCATTGCTCCAAGCCCCCACAGGGAGGCCAGCCCCACAACTTGCCAATCATTGCTCAATGGATTGTATCCGCTGACACATGAGTGGAACGTGCAGAAGGGTGAGCTTGTACTGGGCTTTATGAGCCAAGAAATGTCCTAATGGACAAAGCGAGGTTCATATAAATGGGACTTGATCATGGGAAGTTGTATTAATCAATATGATCTGTCTGTAGAACTGAGCAGAGGAACAAGTGATAAGGAATTAATTGTTGTAATGAAAGTGGGACATGATGAGACAGTGTTTGAAAGATTATATTCATGGGAAACCGCAGAGAAGAAACTGATTTGTTAGGAACCTGTATGTTGGGTAGGGTGATGGATAATAAAAAGAGGAGCCAAAGTTAATGCCAAGATAGCAGGTCTGAATAT
>JAMBMQ010000801.1:6279-16798 GCA_024363595.1 Xenopus borealis | reverse complement strand
TTTAAAAGTTTTATTTTCTTCCTAGTGTTAACTCAATCATGACAGGTTTCCTTTAAAATAAATACAATTAATTATTAAAATTATTTGACTTCACATACTTTAACTTCCATAAACACAACATTTAGAAAACTGTGCCACACTGATACATAACTATTGGGCTGAATGTAGTAGCATGTAGTCATAGCGGACTAGGTATAACTCCAAGAGGCACTGCAATGGCAACAGTTGGAATATTTTGGCACAGCGGTATGACACCAGAGGGTCAAATTCATTTAAATGAGAAAACATACTGTATATTGCTGTTTATCTCAAGAAAATTCCATTCAAGCAGTGGCATAACTAGCATACAGCAGACCCCACAACCACAAGGTGGGGGGGGGTCTGGTGCCTGGTCTAATGTTTGCTTGCAGCTACCCACCACCAAATGATCAAGGGACAGTATGTAGTGATGGGCGAATCTACCCCGTTTCGCCGAAAAATTCGCGAATTTCCAGCGAAATTCACAATACAAGTCGCAGCACGTTTTTGACGTGAGTTGTTGTGTCGTTTTCGTTGTGTCGTGTCATTTTCGACGTGCGTCGTGTCGTTTTCGTCGCCTCATTTTCGTCGTGTGTCTCATTGTTTTCGTCGGGTCAAAAACGACGCGCAACTCGTCTTTTTAGGCAAATTTTTTTCCGCGAATTTCCGCTGGCGTTTCGAGAATTTATTCGCCCATCACTAACAGTATATGCATGGTGTGGATGCACCTACATATACACTGGAAAAAAATTTCTGTGATTCAAATGTTTTACCTGCACTTATTGCCATTAACTACCATGGGAAGGTGTTGGTATCACTAAACAGTCTTTTTATATGATGCTTCCAGTGGTCCAGTAGTAGTACCATGCATAACTCCTATAAAAAAAGTAGCTAAGGCCACAGAAGGTTAGACAGACAAGAAGAAGACAGCCCACCAGATCAAAAAACAAATGAAACTGCTAATGTTAAGGGGCATATTTATTATGTGGGGTACAAATAGTATCACCAGGCATAACTGTGTAAAATAACAGTGTAAAATTGTGTAATTTTTTGCTCTCTTTTTCTTTGAACAACTTTCATTAGAACTTACTTACAAAGGTCTGAAGCAGCGTAAAATAATGGCAGAAAATCTGGTGTTCGCATGGTGTAAAATAAAACACAACTTGATAAATTCGCCATCTATTTTAAACAGCTTTTTACACCATTTTGTTGGTGAATTTTGTTTTACACAGCATAATAAATAGGATTTTAAGTGTATATATTCATGTCCAGGGATCTGCTAACTAAGGGAAGTCTGGCAAGAGTCTTATACATGTAATTATGATTGGACTGCTGGATATTTCAAGAGTGATGGCAAAATGCTTTACTATGTAAGTTGAAATAGGAAAGCTATTTGTTTACAATAGATGCTTTTCTATGTAAGCAGAAATAAGGGAGCTATTTGTTTTAAAAGGAGCAAATACCTTTCCTACATCACCACTCTTTATTCAACAAATGCATTTCATTTTCAAGCACAAATAAAGCCTTCATATATAGGCACTTAAGCCAGTAAGACAGTAACATGTCTTTCTTTAAATTTGATCCAGTAACATGCTGACTTGATTTTGAATTGTTAAATATTGCATATTGTATTGTATATTGTATATTGTATATTGTATTGTAAATATAATATTGTGAATATGCTAAAATCACCAAAAAAAGAGGAAATGGTGTGGAAAAATGCATGGAAAATGAATTACAAGTCATCCAGTACATTGTGATTTCAGCAAAGCTTATGTAGAGTCAAAGACAGTCTGTCTTCTCTGTGACAGGCACATGGATGAATAGGTAGATCATACTTGAGGGTATAACTTGGGTTTATTTATTATACAATAGATTGAAGTACTAGGTATTTTAAGAAGCACAGATATAGGTATAATAAAATGTTATTCACTAGTGCTTGTCAACCTGCACTCGAAACAAAGCTTTACATTAGCATATCAAGCACAAGGTAAACACTTATGGGACCCCTGTAGTTCACTTGCATTATGACTGCTCTCACTTCACCTTATGCCCATAACCAATCC
Source organism: Xenopus borealis (assembly GCA_024363595.1). NCBI lineage: Eukaryota > Metazoa > Chordata > Amphibia > Anura > Pipidae > Xenopus > Xenopus borealis. The sequence continues at coordinate 14,714 of JAMBMQ010000801.1, read as the reverse complement.
ATCTTGCATCTACTATATAACTTAGAAATGGGCATGCATATGGATGCCCATGGCATACCTCCTTGCACCACCTGTCATTATTTGTGCAACTTGCACCCAAATGTACACTACCAACTAAGGTTTATGCAAATTTTCAGTAGGCAAAATTATGCTTGGACACCTGTACAGCCAAGTGCATTATAGATTTGCCCAAAGGTTTCGCACTATGCCTGTTGATAAATTGCAATGAAACTTCATTTGTATTTGTTATCATTAACATCTGCCCATAATCACCAAGACCACTGTTAGTTTGGGTAAAACAGTAAGGGAAGTGCAAAACCAGCATAGGAAAATATCAAGTAGAATCTGACTTCAGAACTAATTAAAAAATATTTTACTTATGACGTTCTATGCATTTTTATGTGTATATAATGTATTTGGCCACATACTGCATAACTCTGCATATTAACCATAATTATATTTTATGCCCTTGAAAATGTAAACTATATATGATGATTAATAAAATAAATGTTTCTTTTTTTCTAAAGGATTTACCTGCTCTGGTCCCAGTTGGCAGCAAACAAAACCAGGATCTTCCTACCAAAGTGATCAAGATTGGAGAGCACCCCAGGAAATCCATCCTTGAGTCCTTGCTTGATGCCTGGATCTGTGGCCTTGAAGTTCTTAAACATGTCCAGGTTCTGCTGGCGATACTCGAAGTACTGGGCCAACAAGCGGAATGCCTCAAAGTGATTGAACTTCCTGGCCCTTAAAAACCTCAAGATGAAAGCATCATCAGTCCTGAGAAAACCTATATCTGGCCTTGTAATTACCATGTCCCTCACCTCCTGGATGTCTTGATGCAAGGTGTCTGGATTTTCATTTAGCTCCAATCTTGCTTTCTCTAGTGTCTCCGGAGAAAGGCCTGCCTGCAAGTGTGTCATGTTGTCGCTTCTATGCAATGATGTTATAATTCCTTATGTACCTGAGTAGTGCAGGGGATGCTTTATGTTTCAGTAAAAGCACACTGGAATAGGTATGAGCATGAGTTATTTCTTAGAAATAGCTGAATGATTAATAATAAGATGTATTTTAAATAATAAAATATGACTGTGTCCACATTAATAAGACAGAAATCAGTTATATAGATCCAAGCAGATTGTTTCTTTACCCACTGACCTCAGAGATGAAAAACAGATAGAAGGAGAGAGCCCTCCAGGCAGCAGCAAGGAAAATCCTATCCTATCTTGCATCCCTCCCAGTACAGTGACAATCCCAAACGCCTCTTGATCAAGTGCACTTTACCGGAGCATTACGTTCCCTGCCTGCTAAGATTCCTTTGTTTGATGAATTGCACCAAAGGAGAGGTGAATAGGGCTTCTCCTACTGTGACCACGTGCAGAAAACTCACCAGTGACCCACAGTTGTGTGTAGGTAAATGCTCATACAGATCCGTAGCTTTAAGCAGGCTTCTCACATTAAGATAGAAATACCAATCCAAAACAAGTATCACATCTTGAGGCAGAGAAAAAAAGATCTAATCTATGCGGCAAGCTGCAGTATCTGGTCTTCTTATACAAAGCCACATGTATGAATAAGGAACCATCAGTCTTAAGGACAAGCTAATAATGGATTGAATATACAATATTAATATCTAGCTGATATTAATAAGATGGTGACAACACCCTCCTGTTCGGGAGGATCTGACAATTCCTTTTCCTTCTGTGTCTCTATGCAGCATCAGTCTGTAGGCTGTCTTTTCCAAAGACAAAGCAAAAAAGACAGGAAACCTAAAGTGAATGAGATGAATGCATTGCCTATGGTTTATGCCTTGCAGTTGCTGGGGTTTGGATGGCAATACGAAGAGAGTCTGCCCGGCTGTTGTGTGCATTCAATCAATTCTGGTCCTGCTGCTGCTGCTGGAGGCTGGCTGACGTCATTCTGGGCAGAGTCTGTACTATGCAGCTTGTGCCTCTGCTTAGAAGGGCTGGTGCTGATGAAAGCAGGGTCTCCAGCTGCCCTTTATCCTCTCAGCAGAGAATGGTACACATCGTTTTAACTGGTCTTCCTCGCTACATGTTACTTGCACTCTTTGTTTGCAAACCCTTTCAAATTCTGCACCTGCTGCCTCTCATTTATCATTCACAGCCCCTCCTCTTACTGGTCCAGGCCCACCAGAAGGCCAAGAGCTTGTAACATAGGGAAATTGCAATCCTGCAGCCCCTTATCCTCTCTTCTCTTATTGATAAAAACAGATTATGTAATCTCTAGGCTTTGAAGCAGTAGGCATTTTCAAGTTCATTTTCTTCTTTCCCCTTTATGGAAGCATACATGTGCAGATTAAATAAGAACAGATGGATTTCAAATAAGTAAATAGATATGATATGAGAAATGTTTTATTAAATGCCTTACTTTTTTGCTTTACACACTGATACTTTAAATAAGACAAACTCTAAAGCACTAAAATTAATACAAATTTCAGAGTGTTTTGATGTGTTATTCAAAGGTATTTGTACCAATACACATGCCTTATCATTTTGTGGCAAGCTTCACTTTACCCATTCTGCTTGTTCCAATAGGTTATGTACAATTGCACATATGTATGCAAGGGAAATCTAGAATTAGTACCTTCTAGTAATTCCAGGTTTTCCTTAGTGGGCTGTTTAAACATACTTGCAGTGTGATGCAGCAAAGTTGATGCTATTGCAATTATTGTTGTCTTGCACTAACAGAGGCCATTTTTGCACAAATAAAGTAAAGGAAAAATTATTCAACTTGCATTTGTTCTACCAGTTTGCATTCATGCGTAGTGATGAGCGAATCTGTCCTGGTCCAGTTTGCCAAAAAATTTATGAAAATTAAAAAATTGTGAACCCTTTTTGTCATGAATATTTTGTCTCATGCCAATTTTTTGTTGTTGCAAGTCATTTGGGCATTTTTTCATAGCACATTGTTTTTGCTTTGGGTGGTTGGTGTTTTGTATCCCACATTAAAATTAATAAACCACATGTTTATGTGTACGTCTTTATATAGACAGTGGGACGGCTCAAATCCATTTGGTTGATGTGGAATGAGAGGGGAAGGATAAAATGATGTGTGGTTTTTTTCTTGCATGCGGTTTTTTGTTTGACTCGCAAAGCGAAAAGAGCCACATAGTCAGTAACGTAACTAGGTTTTTTTTTTGTGGCTGCAGCCATCTTATGACGGCTGCAGCGAGGCGAAATCTGCCGGGGGGGGCCCTGCGGGGGTGCGGGCCCTGGTACACTCGCACCCCCTGCTCCCCCGGTAGTTACGCCACAGCACATAGTGAATTTTTGGTTAGTTTCAGGAATGCAAAACTTTGCAGTGAATTAGTACATGGTAAGCATTTTTTGCTCATCACTATTCATAATGGCAAATTGATGGTTATAACATGTTGTAATGTGACTGGAGTCCTAAGTTTGATTCCAGAATAGATGCTATCTGCAAAGAGTTATTTTTCTTCCTGTGTCTGTATGTCAAAAACAGAAAAACAGATCAATTGGCTCTTTATAAAATTGACCCTACTGGGACCTTAGATTGTAAGAGCCACTGGGGCAGAGACTGGTGGGAATGATGTATAATCTATAAAAGTGCAGCATAATTTGTCAGTACTCTATAGATAACATAATAATTGCATGTAAAAACATAGCAAGTAGTGCACTTGCAAAATCTACAGAGCCCTCTTGTTGGATAAGTAGTGTGAGTTAAAATTTTATTCCAAAAACCATTAACCCTGGAAAATAGAGCTTGCATTACAACACAGCAGCATAGACAGACAGAGAGGAAGGGAATTAGCAGAAACTTTCAAGAACTTTCATCTTAGAGACTCAGTTTCTGTTTGCTCCTAAAGGTGCATATAAAAACAAAAAGAATTATTTAGCTCTGTCTGACAATTCAACATTAATGACTATTAATAACCTTCAGAGGTGCCCAATCAACATTTTCATAATACAACCGATATCCTAGTCTTTTTAACGATATTGATTGCCTTGTCTCCCACCACATATGTACAGAGATGCACAGAAAGATCTTCCGAATGATAAATATTGGTGTGTGCATGGCCACCCTAATCCCTTACCCCTCCCCACATGAGCAAAGGGCTGTGCCTCAGCTACAAAGCATGTATACTGTTGGGTTTTTGGTTTTAATATCTGATATTTGAAGAGCTGCTCTGGCATAGAGGGTTGAGTTCCAAATAAAAAAGTACTGAATTTTACAAATCTAGTAACCAATAGTGACCACTCAGGGTTTTGTTTTTAAACCTGTAGCAGACAGTTTTATAACTTGAAGTAGTCTGTTCAAAACTAAATGTTTAAATTATCTATGTCTGTCTGACCATCAATACATCCATAGTATCTACAAATATGTAGACAGCTTATAAGTCAGAATTTCTTAACCTTTTTCTCAGAAGTCCCAAATTAAGTGGCAGAAGTAACTTCTCAATTGCTTTAGAGCCAGTATAGTTGGCTCTAATTACTATTATCTGCTGTAGCATTACATTTCACAGCATTTAACAGGATCATGGATTCTGACCCTTAATTGAATGAGATAGAATTTTTGGGTCCCAGAACACAGCAAAAGGGCAATGTTGATTCCAAGTGACTTGACACCTTGTTTGGATAAAATATATTTCTTAAGAATCTAATAAAATACTATGCTAAAACAGAGATCAATTCCCTTTTTATATATTAGCTGGTGGTGCGGCAGGGGCCCACTGCGCTCACAGCTATGCTACCTGCTCCCTGTCCCTTGTGTACACATTTGGTTACCTTGCCTGGCCACAACTCTGTCCTTGGTCCTCTCATGTTAAGATCTAGCAGCATCCGAGTAGTCACTCCTCCCAAACTTAAAGGCAGCTGTTAGTTAGCTGTGCGTTAGTTCTGGGTTTGGTTTACTGTACGTTACTTTGATAACCTGATTGGAGTTGAACCAGGGTCCTGGTATTCCTGTATTATCTGCATTACCACTGCTCTATGCGAGCAGAAAGCTAAGGCCCTTCTTCACTCCTAGGGCTATGTTTTGTAATTGCTAGTAAGCATGGCCTGTTTCACCTGTTGGCAATAGAGTTGCCACCTGGCCAGTATTATACCTGCCTGGCATGTAAAAATAATGGTTGATCCCAATGTTATTAATAGAAAAAAAAGATAAATGCTTAAGAAGGCAAGTATTTTTTTTCCAGAAAAGGTGGCAACCTTAGTTGCCAAACTGGCCAGGGCTATAAAACCCCTTACTCTGCTGTAACTCATTGCTCAGTATAGGTCTATGTTCCATAGTTCCCTGGTGCGATCTATATTGTCAGATCCTGTTTTTATCAATCTTCTGTGTTTGATTATACTTCGGATTCTGATTTGGAGCTGCGCTTCTGATCTGTGTTTGACCTTGGCCTGTGACCTTGACTACTCTTCAGCTTCCTATTTTGGTACTGTATTGTCTGTTTGGCATTGACCTGGCCTGTTCCTTGACCATTCCAGTAATTTGTTGAGGTCCCCTTGCCTGCCCAGAGCTTCCCCCTTGGTTCTCTCTCTTTAAGTCCTGTCGTCATCTGGGTATCGGAGGGCTTCTCCCGAAGCCAAAGGCAGCTGCTATAGGCAGAAGTGCAAGCCGAGACCTTTGGGTTTGGGATACCATATGTTACAGTTACATTACAGTATGTTGTGCCACAACATGGATGCTACCAGAGCAGTTTTAGAAGCTTTGTCTCCAGTTCTAGAGAAGAATCTGAACCTGATTATATTGTCTCCAAGGAGTGATTGCAGCAGCCCACTGAGCCCCGATCTGTATGCCTGTTTTTCAGAAGCCCAGTTTAATTCACCTTCAAACATACCTCCAGGCAAACTCTTTGTTCTAGAAACCCTTTGCCGTTTTTATTGGAGAGTAACGATTCTAAGGTACGTGTTGCTGGGCATCTGTTCTCTTCTGTCCTGCACTTTCTGGTGGTCAACACTGAGTCAAGGTGTTGGTAACTGTATTGATTCTTAATTCCTGAAAGGCCATGGACCCATATCTCCATGGTTTTCATTGTGGAATTACCTCCCTCTAAAGGGAATACTGTCATTTGGGTGGTGGTTGACCATTTTAGTAAAATGACTAATTTCATTCCCCTTCCCACCCTCCCCTCTGCCAAGTCCCTTGCTGAACTCTTCCTAACAAATCATTCTTTGGAGCAATATCTCAGCTGTTATGTCTCCAGTAATCAATCACTTTGGGTAGATTTTCTTCCCTGGGCTGGATTTGCATTCAATAATGCCACTCACTCAACCACTGGAGAGTCTCCATTTTTTACTGTTTTTGGCTATCATTTTCTGGTCTTTACTCAGATGTCCCTGCTACTAGCTATTTGGTTGATCACTTTTCTAAGATTTGGCACTTCAGCAGTAGCTGCCCAAAAAAGAGCCTCATAATGTGTCACCTGAGTATCAGGTTGGTGACATGTTTTAGTTATCCTCTAGTAAGTAAATTGCTTTGCGTCCCTTCTGCCAAACTAGTACCTAAATTCATTAATCCAGTAATCCAAGTATTGTCCATATATAATTTCATCTGAGATCAAAATTTTTAATTCTTTTCATGTTTCTTTGTTAAAGCCTGCCAGAATTGTCTGACAAAATTCTCCAACTCCTCTGGTTTCTGTTGAATGCCAGCCCAAATATTTGGTACAGAGGCTGGTATAGTCTCACTGTGCGCTCTGCTGCTTCTTGGTTCAGGTGCAGGATGTCATTGTGTTGGTGAGAAAATTTCAATATTTAAAGGGGCCTTGACTAAACACTCTCTGCCCAATGTAGGTCAATTTTCCTAATAGTTGGGTACTCCTATTTTCTGATCTCTGTTCCTTGACATTAGCCTGTCCCAACACTGCCTGTACCAACTTCTGCCTGTTTATTGACCATTCTTCTGATCTGATTTTGTACTGTGCTTCTGTTGGCTCTGAACCTGGCCTGTGACCCAGACTACATCTCTGATTCTCTGACTATGTTCTTTGTTCCCTGTCCTACTAGTACACTTTGGGTTCCCTTGTATGCCCAGAACTCTTCCCCTTGGTAGTCTCACTTTAAAGTGATACTGACTTTTAAAAATATGAATGTACATTAAAAGTTACCTATAGGTCATGTTAATCATTTGTTGCTGAGAGATTTGTTTTTCTAAGTTATTGTTAGTTGAAGTTTCTAAGTCTGACTGTTTTGCCAACCTGACTGTCGAATCTCAGCCTGTCAGTTAAAGTTTCCAATGCTAATGGACTCCTGCTGCACAAATATGGCAGCCCCCTCATAGAGGAATATGGGGCTTTCAAAGGCAATATTATGATAGATGTAAAATTGTTGGTGTCAGTATCTCTTTAAGACCTGGAAGCATGAGCAGAGGACTCCTCTCGAAGTGAAAGGTGGTTGTTATGGGTGGAAGTGTGAGCCATGACAAGGACCTTGTGGTTTGTTCTGGGTTTTGGGATACCCTACATCACATTTGCATTACTTAGCTGGTTAATGATGTGCTTAGCTATAGCTGACCTACTACATGATATGTGTAGTCACATAATGGCACTTCAAAGACTTTAGCCTGATTGTATGCGCACAAAGTGTGTATAATATGATGTGGATGCAATAGAGTGACTAGACGGAACCCATTTGTGGACAGTGTTCACCTGCATATTCTAAAGTCACTCTTCTAAGTGTAAGGCTATCATAAATTAAGTGGCACCATTGCTCTAACTTTGAGCTTTACCCCAACAATGTGCCCCGACAAGACCTTAAAAAACAGGAGTTGTGTATTGATGGGCAAATTTATTCGCCTGCGGCGAATTCGCTGTGGATTTCCCCCAGTAAAATTTTGCCTGGGTGAAAATTCATCGATGTCTCATTTTGGAAGTGGGCGTCCGTCTTTCGATTGCCGGCGTCGAAAAAATGGAAGGGAGGTTTAAATCCACTTAGGAGAGGTTAAGGCAAAAACCTCTGGCAGAATCCTCTGCAGAATCTCCTCCTGAGCCCACATGGCTCAGGCATTTTATATTATAGCACAGTGTCACTTAGCAAGGGGGTCATATTGCGACCCATGAAAAGGGGCATTACTCCTTCTTTTAGACTAAGGATCTGCTTTGGGCAAAATTTTTGGGGGAATGCCAGGTAAATGGGGATACATTTATCAGTCTCCTGCATAAGAATACTTTTTTCTGTATTTCATGCTATATGATATGCTTTGAGTGCCAGTGGGCAAGAAACTGTACAGGCCAAATTTGGCTTTATTTATTATACAGCATCCCTAGTGAAGATGCCATACACAAGGAACTACATTAACTTTAGAGGGCAGTTATGACCCACAAGTACAGTGTATAAAGTGTAATTTCAAATGCAATCATCATGTTTTTTTTACTGATAATGCAGCATTTCTATAGGTCCAGTGCAAATGCGGTCACCCAAGGGGGAGGGGGGGAGGTGTTTAGAGCCGGA
>JAMBMQ010000095.1:78556-91460 GCA_024363595.1 Xenopus borealis | reverse complement strand
TATATATATATATATATATATATATATATATATATAAATGCAAAAAAACCCAGAGAAGGAAAGTTCTGTGAAGATAAAAACATATTTCACTCTTTTATCATTTTCAAACATTTCAAAGAACATGTCCTTCTAAATGGATTTCATTTTCTCTTCATTTATTCTTAACAATTGAAAGATTATAAATGGCTTCAAATTGAAAATTGTGGATTTCATTTCATAGAAACCTGAACCTGAAGTACGTTCTACATAACAGACGGTGTTTTTAATGCTCTTTCATTACTAATATTACATAAGAGAGTTGCTTCTCTGTAAGATCTTTATGACGTCTTGAAATAATTATGTCCTACATTCTGGAACAGGCCTCTTCTTAAAACTGGGATGACCCCTATCAGTTACAGAGTGTTATGGATTTGCTGATTTCATTGAAAGGGTCTGTTTACGTCTCTATATTCTGGAGAAAAGTAATAAAAAAAAGAGAAAGCTGAAATATTATTTTTTTTGTGAAAGCTCCAATTTATTTCCCCAAGGAAACATTATTAAAGATTCCGGAAGACAGTGACCCTTGTGTATCTTTCTTCTATCTGTGCAGAGAGTTGCAATATTTCTACCAACAGCAGAGTTCACTCACTTTTTTTAAGACTCCAAAAAATACTCTAGTACCAAATGAAATGTCTTGGGGTCTCACTGACAACTTGATCAACAAGAGTAGCCTATGCCAAGGGCATCCACCATTCTCTCACATGTTCAGCTATACTCTCTCTGGGCACAATGTATAAACAGTAAAGTCAAAATTATGTTTTAACAGTCCACTGTTCTGTGTTTATGATGAATGTGATTAATTAATGTTCTTATATTCTTTGTATATTTTACCTCTAACAAAGGGAGTGGGGGGAAGAGGAAATTATTTCTCTGAATATCCCAGTTGTTTAGCCATTGTATTGTATTTATTTATTTCTATAGCAAGATGTAAACACAAACAAGGGTAGATTTATTATAATTTGGACAGTGAAAAGAAATAAATATTGCCTGGACAGTGAAAAGAAATAAATAGTGCTAGGCGTTTCAATACACTGTTGGGATGAGGTTTCTGCCCTAAAGAAATGACAATCAATGATTGTTAAATATATTGAACACTCTGCCCAAGACACTTCAACTTCCTCCATTACATTTCTCTTTCTTTTTAACTCTTATTGCAAGCTAAACATTTACTGATTAATGAAATCAGACTCCCTTTAATTCACTTCTCAGAACCTAAGCAGTGGCCCACCACCCAGCCCCACCCAAGCAAACCCAGACCAACACCACAAAAAGAAACCTAACCTTCCCTGCTGCCACGAATGCTGGTCAGGTCTTGCATGTTCCCCTGTGGCAGCACATACCATTACCCTTGACAGGCAGGAGAAGGGTTAACTCTCAGCTGGTGGTAGGTAGTGGGTGGGCAGTGCTGGTCCCACTGAGACTTTTTTAACTACTAACTCTGGTTATTAATTATTTTCCTTGTGAATGTAATATCTCCCACTATCTGTCTCTAATGCCCTCTATGTACTTGTAAAGAGTAATCATGCCCCCAGAGAAACCAACAGCAACCTTGACAACCATCCTATATCCCTTGTTTAGTTCCACATCTCTGCACTTCCTCCAGCTCATTTATTTCATCCTTCTTAAATGCACTGCATATTCAAAGTGAGGCCTTACCAGGGACCTAGAAAGAGGCAAACTTATGTCTTTTTACTTATCCATTGAGTAGACAGAACTTTATTTGCTTTAGTAGCCACTGAGTGACACTGCCTAGTGTTACACAGCTTGTTATCCACAAAAATCATCAGATCTTTCTCGTTTAAGGAAACCCTCAACATATATATAACTACCATTTATGTTATTTCTACCAAAAGGCAGTAGTCTGGCTTCTTCATTTGTTTCTTCCCTCCCGACATTTATAAAGTTAAATCTTCCAGCATAACCCCACTATGTGCTAACCCATGCATCATCCAGACTTGATTTTTTTTTTTTTTATTCAGTTCTGTTGTCTCATGTCTTGTGTCTCTTTTCTTTTCGATACAAATGAACAAAGTGATTAAGGATTCTGATATTGTTGTTGGTTTTTCTCCAATACAGGGATAGAAAAATATTGCTGGTACTTCACAAAACCTTCTACAGGACACTTGTCAAGGCATTAAAAACAAGAATGCATGGACACATCAAAAGGTTTCTAAGAGAACCACTCATTTTTTAAATTGCCATATTTGTATGCAAAGGAAGCTTTCTGTAAAAGTTCATTATAGATACAGTTAAAACATAATGAACTGTTGGTGCTATCTAGGCCTAGACAAAATATTGGAATGGTGGTTTTCCTTTCATTCACACTACAGAAATAGGAATAAGGTGGCTAGCAAATACTCTAGTACTGACTTCAAATAGGTAAAGGAATGGGACCTATTATCAAGAATTCTCGGGACCTGGAGTTTTCCAGATATGTACTTTGGATCTCTGTACCTTAAGTCTACTAAAAAACGATTTAACCATTACACAAACTAGGAATGCATCAAATCCACTTTTTTGGATTCGGGCCAAACCCCCAAATCCATTGCAAAAGATTCGTCTGAATACGGAACCGAATCCGAACCCACGAATTGCCTGGCAAATTTTTTTACTTCCTAGTTTTGGTCACATGATTTTTTGGATTCAGTTCAGCCAGGCACAAGGATTCGGCTTTATTACTAGAGAAAAAAGGGAAATCGTTTTTGTGAAAATTCTAATTATTTTATTAAAAGGGAGTCCATAGAAATTGGCCTTCCTCTAATTCAGAGCTTTCTGGATAATGAGTTTCCAGAAAATGGATCCCATACCTGTACATTAAATAATAGGCCTAGACCGTGTGGTGCCTAATTCTGGTATCTCTAAAAAAGATTTTTTTTTTGTCTATTCAGCCAATTAAATGACCATTTTGAAAGTTTCAGTTGCCTTTATATAAGAACATCCATACAGAAGCAATGAAGGTATTGGGAACTCAGGGAACCACTTGTAGATCAGACCAGGAAATTCAGTTGAAAAAGTAGAAAATCTTTACTTGAACAACCATGTCAAGCTTTACGCATTTCATGTCTATCTGACACTTAATCACAAGCTTATGATTAAGTGTTAGATGCGTAAAGCTTGACATGGTTGTTTAAATAAAGATTTTCTACATTTTTAACTGATCTGATCTACAAATGGTTCCCTGAGTGCCCTATACCTTCATTGTTTCTATACAATTGATTCACTCCCCTGAACTGAGGGCCTGGGGCAGGAGCATCTGGGCCACTGGTTCACCTTGGTGAGTTTTCCACACCATTGGGCACCTTCATGCTTTTATTTTGCTTTTTGTTTACATAAAAACATGCCAACCATTGGCCTAGTAACAGGTAATTTATTTAGGAGTACATGATATTGCTTCAAGGGCGTATAATGATAATGGCTAGTATAGCAACCCTTTGGTGTGGGCTACTGTGTACTCCCACCATTTAAACAAGTTTAATAGCCTCCAGTTTAGAGGAGAGCACAGTTCTCAAAAAAAACAAAAAAACCCCTGAAGAAACTAGAATTTTTACACTTCCTCTTGTGGTTCCACATCTTTCTGCACAGCTTAACATAAGGTATTTATTCTAATTGTTCTGGTCAGTCTTGGAATCACACTGGAACATTTTAGTAGCTACTGGCAAAAAGTCAACTGACTTGGCAAGCCATTCCGATCCTTCTGACAAGCTTCTAGCAATCTCAAGCATGGGCTGTACCTGCAAAATCCACTATTGTAATGGTAATCATGTATGCACTGTAACTGTCTTAAAATGTTTTATAAATTACAGCAGATTATGGCAAGAAAAATGTTTGTGCTTGGAACCTAAGGGCACTGCATTAATGACAATAGACCAATAAATGTATCCAGAATTCACTGCCTCTGCAACCTCTTCTAACAAAAAAAAAAATAAGTTATCTTACTGTGTTGGGTCCCCATCAAGTAATCTGGCCAAATCAGTTAAATGGTCAACAGAAAGAACCTCAAAGGAAAGCTAAAATCTCTGGGCTGGGATAGTTTCTTAATGATAACCGTGAATTCGCGGTGAATTCCCTTGATTCGCCGCCAGCAAATAAATTCGCGAAACGCCTGCAAAAATTCGGCAAAACGAGACGCGCGCCGAAAATCGTTGTTTCACGAATTTTACAACGAAGCGAATCTGGATAGATTTGCCCATCACTGATAACAGTCTCTTATTTTTATTTCACATGAGGGTACTTCATCTGCCCCTTAAAGAACATAACTTCAATGGGTAATCTCACTACATGTGTTCTCCTTGGCATATCAAATGTTCATTGGTGCTCTACTGGAATGTCTACCCTGAGTACTACCACACTGGAATCCCTTCTATGGCAGGTGTTGCATGGGGAATACTAACCCCACTACTTCTAATTGGTGGAACACAGGACTGCACTTGCTTACTGGTTTTAACTACCTTGCACCCAGTGATGTACTAAGACAGTATAGCTAGTCTATCAATTACTAACCTTATTTATGGGGCCCTTGTTACCCTGGCTTTTCTAATGATGGGCCTGACCTCTTCTCTAATACTTCTCTAATACTGAGACCTTCCTCCACCTCAGGCCCTCTAGGAGATCCAGCTCCTGGGAGATATATTATCTGCCATTTTATAGACAAGGAAACCAGGAACTGCTAAGCTGGGCCAAAGGGGTAATACTTTTTCACTCTGGGCACAGTTTACTGACTGTAAGGGTAAGTGAATCCTATTGGTCCCCTATATTCAAGGAACTTTAATCCAAGTGTGTCCTCCAGTTACAACAATTCAATAATTTGTCAAACTCATGGAAAGAGTATTGAAATACTATGAATTCAGATAATTTATCTGCTTTAACTAAGTTTCCATTGCTAAATAAACAACTACATTGACATCATTCAGTTTTGGCAGAAACTCTTTGGAGCTTGATAAAGAGCCAGTGCCAACCATGATGGAGACTGGGTCGATGGTTTTTAAAACAGAATGTAAAACAGCATAGGAGTTAATGTTTGAAGATTAAATGCAGTTATAGAAACTGACCAATATTTCAGAACCATGAAAATATGCGTATCCAGTATTTTCAACATATTGCCAATGGTTCATGAGCAGAATTACCCGTGGTTCATTGTCAGACCAATCCCCTGTTCAGCTTCAGGCACCTGAATGCTTCAATTTTCCGATTCACATATCTTTGTTACAATTCATTTCTTGAGGTTTTTTTGGATACGGCGATGAGCACCAGACTTTCCCGTAGGATGGTGCCAAGAATGTGTTTCCGGACTTCTTAGGCCAGGACAATTTAATTGTTTAATATTATTACATGTTAATTGAAATAGGGTGTGAGCGCTTGTCCTGGTTTTCAGTTTCATAGGAATGGGTTTTGAAAATGCATAAAAAAATGATGTTGACAGAAGTTTCCACAACCATCCTCTTTGTGTTATTTTTGGATTTATTTGCATTTGAATAATTTATTGGCCTTAGAAAAGTGAACACTTTATTGAATTTGCAGGGCTATAAATCAGTCCAAACTTAAAAAAAACAAAAAAAAAGACAACCAAACATTGGTTACAGAATATGGGGCCAGGCTTGTTAACCCCTCCATGAGAAACAAGTTAGCAGCTGAGATCAAGTGGGTGAATTATTCTGATGTATTTTTATTGACTAATGGGTCTTGAGCCTTGTTCAGGCTAGAACACGTCAGCATTGTAGATGCTGGTGCCTAAAATGGCAAACTTGGTGACAGACACCATGTAATTTCGGTGTCAGCCTAATGTCATATAAGGGAACATTTCTAATGTAACATTAAACAGCATATACCCAATCTGAGTCCTGAGATGGCATTTGATGCTGTCTGAAACTGCCCTTTTTTTCTCTCATGATACATGTACGGTAAAATCAAATTTTTTCAAGATTTATTATACCCCGAGGCTGCAAAAAATTGTGATGATATTATTGCCTACAGTAGGTGTCGTACAATAATCTGAATCAGCTTTTCCATCGATTTCACAAAAAATGTTACTTTTCGGGCGTCAGCTCCAAAATTCTGATTTTTCACCCGACAAAAAATAGTAGTTTTTGTGCAACAATCCAAAAGAGTTGCATTTTTTCCAGAGTTTTTTAATTGAAAAATAAGGGCAAATCGGCGATTCTAGTTTGGTCAGACTTTTTTATTTAAAAAAATCAAGAATTCAAAAAGAAACACCTGCTTTGAGGCCACCGGAAGCAAAATCCAAGGTGTTGGTGAGTAACATGTTCATGAGCCAATGGTTGGGGGGATCACTGCCTTATACAAACACTTTTTAAATAGTGGTGGAACCAGAGTGATGTTTCAGGTTGTAATGTTGTTTCCTCTTCTTGTAACTGCTGACTTGTTGGACTTCTTGGAGCAACTCTGTTTCGACCCTTTATCAAACAGTACAGATATGGGACCTCTTATATGGAATGCTCAGGACCTGGAGTTTTCTCCAGGGAGTCTGTTACATCAGTAATGTTGCGACCCTCTGACACCATGAAATCATTTTGCTGAGTTGTTTAAGTTACGCTGGGCTTAGGGCGGTGTGATACCTCCATAGGCTAAGTACAAATGGAAACAGACTCCAGCCTATGGAGGGATCGCACCGCTCCCAGCCCAGCGTAACTGAAACAATTCAGCAAGCTGATTTCATGGTGCCAGAGGGTCGCTGTTCCTAAGGTTTGCTGTGCTGGGGCGGCTTGGGGAGGCTTTCAGCTGCTTATATTTCACATGCAGCTGCTCTTCACTGATACCAACACATTCCTATTTTTATAGGAATGTGTCAATATCACTTTAGAATTTAAAATGAGGGAGCTCCACTTCTCAGTTCCCTGTTGTGCGCGGTATAATTTCACGTCGCATGTCCTGTGTCGCCATACCTAATCTTCCAGCGGGACTTGGGTAGAGCAAACGTTTATGCATTTTGCACTTTGTGCTTTCTCTTTTGTATTGTTTGAGTTTGTGTATAGTATATATTCTATTGAACTCTTTAGTATCACTGGGGTCACAGTTCATCTAGAACACAACTGATTAATTGTACATACAAACTTAGCTCAGATTGGGTCAAAACTTGATACTGGACAGCTTAGGACAGACATAAAAGCAGAGTCTCTCTTGCACTTGTGAGTACTTGCACTGTCTTGGTGCCTCTATTTTAAGGACACAAGATGAGTTTTGCTGATGGTGAATAGATGCCTTCTCCAATATTCTCTATAAAGCACCTGTGAATACTTGCATTGTGCTAGTGGCTCCATCTAAGGGACACAAGGTGAGTGTGGCTCATGCCCAAGATATGCCTTCTCCAAAAGTCTGTATAAAGCACTCGTAAGTACTTGCACTGTTCTGGTGACTCTATCGTAGGGACACAAGATTAGTTTGCACAATCCTGTATTCAATAATAGATTGCACTATTCTATGTGCCTTCATAGACCATGTCTTGGTCAATGTCAGCTAGACGGGAACCCAGTTTTAAATGCATTGGTGCTCATGTGCCCATAGACATTTTTCACCCAAACTTTACTTTGTTTGAAAGCAAAATCAAAAAGTCAGTTTACTAATAGAATATATTTTCCTTCCAACAGAGCAGCTAAATGCTTTTTAAAGATGCATCCCACCCCTAAGACCTGCCCAACCTATGTTCCTTCTCCATCTCACATAGAGTTATGTCGATTGGGTGATGATTTTTTTGTTACAGGAGAACCACCAACCATATAGATATATATAGATATATACAGATGTTGTCTGGCCTGTGGTCCCTAGAGCCACTGTAAACAAAAGACAAATTCTTCTTGTTCTGGGAAAGGCAAGCGATCCCTAGAAAAGCATTTTGGCTATATCTGTATCTGCTGGAGACAGAAAGTAGACAAAAATATACAATGCTGAACCTATGATTATCTGTTCAGTTTTCCCAGCATTTACCATAAATCATCAATGTATAATTGCATTATGACTGATCATTATTCCCCATTTAGTTCCATACACAAATAATTGGCATTAGCACTTATTCTGCCTGGCATTGCATGGTTATCAGATTAATGACCATTAATTACAGCACCGAGAGAATGTATGTCATCGGTTTTACCCCAGGTGATTAGATTGATGATAATACCGGGAAAGAATTACCCAATGGGATACAATCTTGATCTAGAGATTTATTTATAAAGTAAATTGAGACAAATGGGCAAAGTTTAAAAATATCACCTTGTTTATAATTCAGCTACAGTCTTTCAGTATAATACCACTGGGATTCAGTCTGTGTCTTAGACATAGCAAATCTCATTCCTCGTGCAAAATAAAATGAATAGGAAGAAAAAATGTAAATGCTCCTTTATTACTTGTACAGGGATCCATTATCCAGAATTATGGAAAGGCCATCTCCCATAGACTCCATTTTATCCAAATCATTAACATTTTTAAAAAGGATTTTCTTTTTCTCTCTCATACTAAAACAGTAGCTTGTACTTGATCCAAACTAAGATATGATCAACCCATATTGGAAGCAGCCTGTCGGGTTTATTTCATGTTTAAATGATTTTATAGTAGACTTAAGAGATGAAGATCCAAATTACAGAAAGATCCGCTATCCGGAAAACCCCAGGTCCTGAACATTCTGGATAACAGGTCCCATACCTGTATTATATAATTTGTGCCATGTAAGCAAAAAAAGAGTCTGAGCACTTGCCGTTCAATCATCCAGTGACCAGCAGCTAAAGGAATTAAAGTCAATCTTCAACTTGCTTGGCTTGCCAGCTTTCTTAGCAGGTTTAGCTGCTGTTCATTAGATTTAGTACAATGGTATATTGACCCACCTCAAAGTGACAGATGAAATGGTGCAAGTAAGAGGGAACTGTGTACAAACAGCAGACCCAGGAATGATACCTGCTGGCTGCTGATCAGTTCCTATGAGTGGATAGATCCATAGACAACTGTAGAAATGGGTCAATTTTGTGGGCTATTTAATGCTGCTTTTGTTGCTGTGGGTTATTAGATCTAGAGCAAACTGCTCCCCCTACATTTGTAGCTACCATAAGAACCCAACATCTATTTGCATCACTGGTTAAAGCCCATTGAGGGTCACCAAGTGTGATTAATCTTTTAAGAATGTAAAGAAATGCAAGGTTTGTATAACCTGCTGGTCAGTTTTGGACCCAGAGGCATGTTATCCAGGAGAAATCCTTTTAGATAAGAATTAATTAGCGGAGAGTTGTTTGACGCATAGGTTTTCAGAGGGAAGTACATTTGATGCAGGTTAAAGGTATACTGTCATGTTTTTTTCAAAACACATCAGTTAATAACGCTGCTCCAGCAAACTTCTACCCTGAAATTCGTTTTTCCATTTTTTTATATTTCATTTTGAAATCTAACATTGGGCTAAACATATTGTCAGTTTCCCAGGCTCCCCCCTGTCATGTGACTTGTGCTCTGATAAACTGCAGTCAGCTACCTGGTAGATCTAAGAACAGCACTCAATAGTAAAATCCAGGTTCCAAGACATATTCAGTTACATTGAGTTGTAGAAACAACAGCCTGTCAGAAAGCAGTTCCCTCCTAAAGTGCTGGCTCTTTCTGAAAGCACATGACAAGGCTAAATGACCTAAGATGCACCTACACTCCAATATTACAACTAAAAAAATATTTTATATTTATTGGTCTAGGAATCAAATTATTTTCAGTCTAAACAGTGTAATTTACACAATAAAATAACAAGATCCATTAAAAGGGATCCTGTCATGGGAATTTTTTCCCCCAAAATACATCAGTTAATAGTGCTGTTCCAGAAGAATTCTGCATTGAAATCCATTTCTCAAAAGAGCAAACAGATTTTTTTTTATATTTCATTTTGAAATCTGACATGGGGCTAGACATATTGTCAATTTCCCAGCTGCCCCAAGTCATGTGACGTGTGCTCTGATAAACTTCAATCACTCTTTACTGCTGTACTGCAAGTTGGAGTGATATCACCCCCTCCCTTTCCCCCACCCAGTAGCCTAACAACAGAACAATGGGAAGGTAACCAGATAACAGCTCCCCAACAGAAGATAACAGCTGCCTGGTAGATCTAAGAACAGCACTCAATAGTAAAATCCAGGTCCCACTGCGTACTATTCAGTTACATTGAGAAGGAAAAACAATAGCCTAATAGAAAGCAGTTCCCTCCTAAAGTGCTGGCACAAGTCACATGACCAGGGGCAGCTGGGAAATTGACAAAATGTCTAGCCCCATGTCAGATTTCAAAACTGAATATAAGAAAATCTGTTTGCTCTTTTGAGAAATGGATTTCAGTGCAGAAGTCTGCTGGAGCAGCATTATTAACTGATGTGTTTTTAAAAAAAACATGTTTTCCCATGACAGTTTCCCTTTAAGGTGCCGGGTCCAGACTGCAATAAGAAATTCTATGTATAGACCACAATGACATATAATGTACAAGTGGACCTTCCTCCTTATCCAGTAACCTTTTAGCTCCTCTTTTATCCTGGTGATGGTTATGTCATTCTTTATTTGGGTTTTGATCAGAAGAATGGGTGTACACTATTTCATTTAGGGATGCACCGAATCCAGGATTCGGTTCGGGATTCGGCCAGGATTCGGCCTTTATCAGCAGGATTCGGATTCGGCCGAATCCTTCTGCCTGGCCGAACCGAATCCGAATCCTAATTTGCATATGCAAATCAGGGCCAGGGAGCTAAATCATGTGACTTTTTGGCACAAAACAAGGAAGTAAAAAATGTTTTCCCCTTCCCACCCATAATTTGCATATGCAAATTAGGGTTCGGATTCGGTTCGGTATTCGGCCAAATCTTTCGGGAAGGATTCGGGGGTTCGGCCGAATCCAAAATAGTGGATTCGGTGTATCCCTAATTTCATTAGGCATCAGCAATATGAAAGACCAAACGTTCCCTCACCGGAATTTATGTAAATCACAAGATTATTTGTTTTCAATAGAAAAGGAACATGTGAAAACTCATACAGCAGCAGCATCATCATCAACTCTCAGCTCGGTAGATGCCAGTAACTTCTCAAAGGTAAGGGACCACCAGAGTCCAGAGAAGGACCCAACTCAGCAGTTGTGTAAATATATCAAACAAAAACAACGATCGAATCAATCAAAGAGCAAAAGTAGTCTTCAAGCAAAGGAAATAGAAATCCTGTATTAGATTACTCACTCCTTAAGAGTCAGTTTACTATCATGAGAAATTATTTTGAGAATTATATTGGAGGGGCATGGTTGCATGCATTGGTTATCAAAGTCAGTATGGACATTTGCTTCTGTACATAAGACTGAGTAATCATCTCCAAAATAAAACCCCACTGATTTCTATGTTTGGTGAGGAATATCCAGTATTATACATCTGTCATATGATTTGAGCTGTGCAGCTTCAATCAAAGAAGAATGGAAGTCTTGCTTGACTCAACAAACCCCAAGGATTCGTAGCAACAACATTTATCTTGTCTTGTTTCCTTGTGTCCCATCTGCGCAGAGTTAACATTTTTTTATTAAAATGTGATTTGGCTTAATACAATGATTCATAGTTTGTGATCTGTAACAATGATACAATGATCTGTTTTTCTGCAGATATTTAGGCCATGGATTTTGCTCAGCATCTTGTTGTGTACAGGGATCCCTGGTTTGAATTAGTTTGGCCAGTTCTCGCCATATTATATAACACCACCCATAATCTAGTGTTGCTATGACACTGGCCCTCTTGTTGTTATGTAGATGAACTTTAGAGGAGCAATGTTACACACTCAGTCGCTGGAGATGCCAAGATTAAATCTGTTCCCAAATTGTGAGTCAGCAAGCGGTTGTGGAGTTGAATAGGCTGCAAATCAGAGGGAAATCCATCCACATTTATCTTCAGAGTGACAAAATGTCCATGAACAGACTATTGAAACTATGGGAATTGTCCCTGATCCGGATCCTTCAGTCAGTGGTGTAACTAGATGTTATTGGGCCCCACAGCAAATTTATTTTAGGGCCCCCAAAATATTCAGAGAAGTAGGGCCTAATGGGCCTCCTATTCCTCCTGGGGCCCCCTATTCCTCCTGGGCCCCCCTGCAGCCGCAGGGTCTGCTTCCTCTGTAGTTACGCCCCTGCCTTCAGTTCATGTTCCTGTGACTGGTCACTTCATCAGTGATGTTAGAGCAGCTACTCAAGGTCACCAAGCCTTGCATATTGCAAACTTGTGGTGGGGTTTTAGCGCATGAGAAATCTACTGGAACTTGATATCAAAGGTTAGAGCAATCTAGTCTGAGATAGTGGCACATGTCACAAGGCCTAACTGGCAAATTTAGCCACCAACACTTCATAAAAGCTTGTAATGGTTCAATGTTCTAAAATTTTATGAAGTTATAGGATGTCAATGTATAGGCTTCCTTCAGTTTTTGTCCTGTTAGACCAGTAACATCAGGGCAGGGCCTCTTGGTCTTTGGGCCTTGACCATTTCAACCTTCTTTTTGTGAAATAATAACATAGAAGGGGGGCACTGGAAGTGGATATGTATGGTTGAGGCCATCTAGTCTTAGATAATGGCACCAAGCTTCAAGCATAGCCAGGAACACTTTGTAAAAGCTTGAGGAAAAAAACAACTTTATAATGTTTCAACTTACTGAATTTGTTTTTGGCAACCACTAACCTTTTCTGGATACGTAGCTTGAAGCAACATAGGCAGCATTTCATTCTCAAAACATTCTTTTCTCAGGGTTGAACTACTGCATTAATCCTCGGTGGCATGTTATGTTGAGTTACTCTTTCTGCTCACTGGCCTGAATGCATAGCAAACACTGTTCTTGGCAAAGAAGAAATCAATATGTACACAAACAAGCTGCAGGTACTGTACAATTAAAA
>JAMBMQ010000095.1:62351-76546 GCA_024363595.1 Xenopus borealis | reverse complement strand
ACCACAACTTTTAATTACATTCCCCTTAGTCTTTTAATCTTTTTTCTTCTTGTATTCTTCACTGGATTCACACTGATACATATATGTACTGTCTATAGAATATATATAAGTGGGTTAGTTGCTTTTTAGTGAGGTTTATGTTGAGGCTATCATAAATAGAGGTACATCTTGAAATGTGGTACCCATTCTGATTAGTCGTCTTTCCACATCTTCCAGTTTACAAAAGTTTTCTGCTGGTTGTGTCTTACAGTTTACCTTCCATGCCTTACTAATTATCTTTACCTTCTCGCATCTAACTTGGTAGTCAACATGACTAATCTTTGTCTTTCCGGCTCATCGTACATTTTTTTTCATTGTCATCATAATTGAGTTTGGAACCATTCTCTTGCATGGGGCTTTGTTGGACCAATTATCTTCCATTTTTTAATAACCATATTCACCTTCTCCACATTGATGAAAACTGTAGTTTATTCTATGGTACTATGGTCGATTATTATGTTTGAAATAACACTACTTGTAAAGTGAACCTTAGAGAACTGCTAAAATCTTATGCCTCACTTCAGTTAAACATGGGAAGAAGCCAATTAATTTTGGGAAGTGATTTCATGGTAATTGTTAACACCTGAATTACTTTAGGCTCTCTATAAAAAAGGGGTGGGTAATTTCATTGATTTCAGTTTCTATCCTAAATAAATTTCTCTGCTCTAGGTCAAGTGGGATAATTACAGAGACACTAGGGGAATGAGATTGATGCTGCTATAGGGAGGGAGCCCACCATCTGCTTGTAAAGGTATATTAAGTGTAAACTGACGCATGACGTGTATCTATGCAACAGCACCTCCAATTATGTCCTTACTGGCAATGATGATGATGATTGTTAGGAATGTCTCCTGCTGTTCTACAAATAAACACTAACTGTTTCTGAGTTCACTAAAACCTCTAATGCCCAAGAAATCAATATTTCTGCATCTGCATCCAGCAAGGATCCTACATTTCCCTTAGCAACTTTGGATTGGGAGGTTCTGCAGTTTATGGAAAAACTGTACATAATATACTAAATATAAAATACCAAAATCTCATACCTTTGATGGGTAACTATGTAGAAATAATAAAAAGGCGTTTATGGTTTTGGAACTTCAAAATGTATATGGCAGTTACCAAAATGTATCTCATAGAGGAGAAACGTAGTAACCAACAACTGGTGATATTTTGGAATGAGTTAGTTTAGGACTCTGGGATGGGCTCAGGGAAAATACATATTGTCAGGGTAACCAGGACAATCCATGTATTATCTTGGCAGGGTGAATTTCTCAGGAAGAATTTTAAAATCCAATAGGTAGAGATTAGACATATATCAACCCCAAACAACATATAATCTGGGCTGTAAACAACACAGGGATAGAGAGGCCTATCAAGTTCTCAAGGTGATCCTTTGGTGTCCCAATCCAAAAAGTACAACTTATTTCCAAATATATGCCCCTTGACAGGCCTTGACAGCTGATAAACAGATTCATTTCTGCATGCAATGTGATTTAAAAAAAGGGCCACAATTCAATTCAGTGAGAAAAAAGTTCACCACGTGAAAACTGATTCAATTGGAGAGGTAATTCAATTCAGAAAAAACTTATCTCATGGGTTATCACATTGAAACTCTATGGGAACAACTGCAGCTGAATCTGTAGAATTTTTTTTTTCACCTTGAATTGAATTTTGTCCATCAGTTTTCATGTGATAAAGCAGGAGTTAACTTTTTCTCACTTAATTGAATCTGGACTAATATTGGAACTCTCATGTAACTTATTACAAGAGAGAACCACTGTTATTCTGTTGGGTTCCAATGAGATATCACAATGTTCACCATATCGACCCAAGATACCCTTCTCCTGATGCTTATCTGCCTCTCTTCATGCTGAATGCTGCCTAGAGTTATCTACAGAAACCTATAGGAAAATGCTAGACAGGTCACATACTAATACCCACGAGAAACAGTAATGCCCCAGCAATGTGTATCAATGTGCACACACTGGGATGCACCGAATCAACTAATATAGGATTCAGCAGTATCCCGAATTCTTAGTGAAAGATTTGGCCGAATATGAAACTGAAACTAATTCGCATATGTAAATTAGGCAAATGAGGGAGAAAGAGAACTTTAAACAATGCTTGAATTTCTTATCTGTGTGATGGAAAGCCATGTGATTTTTTTGGATTTGGTTCGGCCAGGTACCTGGATTCGGCCAAATATGAATCCTACTGAAAAAGGCGAAACCTGGATTCAGTGCATCCCTAGCTTAAATCCATCTGATATTGAGCAAGTGGGAGGCCACAACTGGGATATTTCTGCAAGAATCCAAAACTTAGTAATATGAAAAAACAAAAGCAGACCTTAGATCTGTAATTTATGAATTTGATTAAAAGAAAATGAAGTAAATATCTCTGTGGTCATGGCCTCATGGCAAACGATTCAAAAGAACGTTGAGGCATGAATATATAAATGTATTTGGTACATGTGAAAGCAAAGCTGCCATACTAATTCTGTCTAATTCCCTGCTGGAATGAAACACTTGACGGGGCTGTGTGAATAAAACAATTCCAGCCTCAAATTCCATCTGATGTGAAGGATGTTTTATTTGCTTCCAAAATGTTACTCTTTGGGGTTGTGATGATGATAAAGGAAGGTTGTTGATTGTATGTGTGTCACTAATGCTGAATGTGTAGATAATGGGTATAATGCTCTGAGCACATTACTTGCAATGGCTGTGTTCCTGTTCTCAAGGTATTATTTATTTTTTTATACCTTCATAAGTTACTCAGCTTTTAAGTACAGTTTTATACGATCTCATCTTTCAAGTACATTAAAGCACAATAAATCAGCTGTGTTTGGTACAAATAAAGGATAAAAATATGATAAATTGGTGCTACAGGTTTGGGACCTGTTTTCCAGAATGCTTGGGACCTGGGGTTTTCTGGATCTTTTCAGATCTTTCTGTAATTTGGATCTTCATCCCCCTTCCCTATACCCTAAATATGCCCCCCTCCCTCCTCCCCCGGCCCCGGCCTACCTGGTACCCTGGGCAAATGCCCCTAATTTTCTACTTACCCCTCCTTGCAGGTCCTCTCCAGCGGGGTTCACAGCAGCTACCTTATGTCCGGGGACTCGACTACATCCACAGTACATCCTTGCGTGTAAGCGTTGGTGAACTACGCGGTTTAATGGGGAGGCAAAGGCCCCCATAATGTGGCTGGGTGGCATGCGGCCCCTAATTTTTTGCCGCCCTAGGCCGGGCCTTTGTGGCCTCACTACAAATCCAGACCTGTGTGCATGCGCTGAAAACCTGAATCCTGACTTGCAGGTCATTCAGATGCACAAGTTATGGAGCAGGTGGTAATAACAGAGCTGGTCTGCACCCCCTGATATTGCATCTGCACCTCACACTAGTTTATTTTATGCAAAGTGCAGCCAGACTGAGGGAATAACTACAGGGCGGAACTAGGGGTAGGCAGAGTAGGCACCTGCCTATGGTGCAAAGTTTGGGGGGCGCCAGGCACATACCTTTTACTGCTGCCTACCCCCACTCCAGGCTTCAGAATGTTTGGGTTGTAGTGGTGTGTGGATCACACGAGAGGAGGTGACGCACGGTTCAGCGCGCATGTGTTCCTTTACGTAGGCGGGCATGCGTGCTCTTGTGTAGTGGCGCGGCATGGGGTCGGGTGGGTTGCCTGGGGTGCCCATCTGGTCTGGCCAGGCCCTGAAAAACTACATCCCGAATGAACACTAAGGGATGCACTTCTTTCCCCGGTTTTCATAAAAGACTCCCATTGTTTCCTTTTTTTAAAATGCAGTACTGCCAACATAATTGCTAAACAACCCTAAACAGGGTTGGAATCTGATATCCGGAAACCTGTTATCCAGAAAGTTCTGAATTTTGGAAAGGCAGTATCCCACAGACTCCATTTTATTCAAATAACCTAAATTTTTAACAATAATTTCCTTTTCTTTGGCACATCATGCAGCATTGCATATTCTTCTCCTGTGTTTATCTGGATACATTTAACCTGTGAAATAAAATCTATTATGTTTATGAAAACCCAATAAAAATGTTGAAGCAAAAGAGAATTTATTTCCTTTTTCTGTGTGATAGTAAAAAAGTAACTTGTACTTGATCCCAACTAAGATATAATTAATCCTTTTTGGAAGCAAAACCAGCCTATTGGGTTGATTCCATGTTTACATGATTTTTTAGGCAGCTAAAGAAGATCCAAAACTACAGAAAGATCCCTTATCCAGAAAATCTCAGGTTCCAAGCATTCTGAATAACATTTCCCATGTCTAATTCCAGTTAGGGAAGAAGCACACCTTTAGGTCCGGCAATGCCTTTAAAACATTTATTTGCAGAAGTACAAAAGCAAAAAAGCACAAGCTTTCGGGGACCAACCCCTTCCTCAGGTGCAACACATTTCCCATGTCTGTTTATTAAAATGCCAAAATAATATTCTCCCTAACCAACTCAGTAGAAGGGACGATAAGGCCGAACATAATTTTTTTTTTTTGCATGAAGGCCAATCCCCAGCTGCACTTCTGTAAATATTTTGATTTTTTTAATCATTTACAAGGCGTGCAAGCCTGCCAAAGCGTTCGGTTGCTGTATAAGCCTCCAGATGTAACCGCGCAGCTGCATTAGTTCCGATGCATTCGACTCGAGATGTTTATTCCAACCAGGCTACACCTTTTTTGCTTCTCTGTCTGCTGAAATGTCAGATGAGTTGCACAGAAATAAACTTTAGAGGATAGAAATACAAATTTAGTCAGCTCATTAGAAGACTGCAGGTGAAACATTAAAAGGTCTCCATCATTATCATTAGTTGCATGCAAGGAGAACATCAGATCAACACCTGCACATTCTACCCTTTTAGCTCTGACCTCATTCATTAGGGAAAACATCAATTTTTGTAATCAGTATCTAGACAAAGAAATATTAGTCTACTAAATTGCCACCCATGCATTTGCTGCTAGGGTGTCTTTGTCTTCCTCTGGATCCTACATTAAGTTTTGGAAGGTTCTACGTTGATCTTTTAAAGGATACTATTTACAGCTCTTGGAATCCTTATTTGGCATGTTGATATGTGGAACACACTCCAGACAGCAACTCACAATTCATGGCAAAAGTAGCTCCAAAGCTGGAATTAGAAGATCTAGTTAAGGACGGTCCCATACCAGTTACATGAAAGTAATATGAAACATTCCGTACGCTCTATTTAAAAAATGAAAGGTAGCATCATTGGGAGTGTTAAAGGATAAGTAAACCTTAAAAACAAGTGAATGTAAAATTGATGAATTTTGAATCACCAATAGTGATGGGCGAATTTATTCGCCAGGGGCGAATTCCCGCGATTCGCCGTTGGCGAATAAATTCACGAAACGCCAGTGAAATTTCGCCTGGTGAAAATTCGGTGAAAACGGTGCGCCGAAAACGACGTGACGCTACGAAAACGTCAAAAGCATGCCGCGACTCGTTTCACGAATTTTTCGGCAAAGCGAAACTGGGGAGATTCGCCCATCACTAATCACCAACTGCTGGCAGGGCCGAATTTATATAGTGGACGCCCCTAGGCCCACTGGCATTCATCGACCCTATCCCTTCCCCTATATTCAGGCAATTTCCATCACTGGGACAGGAGCAACGGGGATTGGCGCACGGCAAATTAAAAAAACTATCATATCTCCTGTGCATCCCCAGTGTTTCTGAACTAAAGTGGGTGTGGTTGGGCAGCATTCTGCCCCCCTAAAATCTGGCCTAGGTAGCCTTTCCACAAACCCAGGCCTGACTTGACTGCTGGCCTTTTTCAACCAGCCTGACCGCCAAGTAGGAAGGAAGTAGGAAGTAGGAAGGAAGTTGTCAGGAGAAAGAAAGATGTTCTTCTGGTTAGGAAAATAAAAAAGATACCTTTCTCAAGAGTTCTGAGGAGAAAATAACCGGATGCTGGATTTTTGAAAGAAGTCACTAGAATCACTGGGGGGATGCATAACAACTCAATGACCCTCATTTCCGCCTCCTTTAACTTTCCCTTCTCTGGACTATCGAATGTCAGTATTATCCCTTTTGAGTTGCAAAGGCCAAGCCTGCGCTTCCTACACAAGGTGGAGTCGGCCCACTCATATTCTTCAGAGTAAATAAGATCTGAAACATATAGATGGAGTAGACCTCATTGATGCATCTTGGACATGTAAATAACCTTTTGAAATGAATGTGGGTTCAGATAAATGATGCATCAGATAAATCAGAAAGATCTGCTCCACCGCAGCCTACATGCTAGTCTGTTAATGCTAATAAACAAACAATGGAACGTTTCCTCCAGGAGAAATTAGAGCTCTGACTGGAGCCATTTGCTAAGCCATGTAACGAATGTAATTATTTATATTACAAGTACAACACTATTAGCGACATCTGGATGAAGTTTTTGCTCTGCCAGAAAATGCCAATTAGCTTATTGCTTTGTATATTTAAGATATCCTTCTCTAGGATGCTAACATCCTGCCCTATTAAACTACTACATTGTGTTTGATGTAAAGCGATAGCTAACATCTTGTACGAGCTAGTCCTGCATGGAACATTAATTTTGTAGACGTCATAGATTAAATAAATATATATATATATTGGGTATAATGTACCCTACGAGGCCGCAGGCCAAGTGCTTTAGACATGAATCTACAAGATTACTTCTAATAACATAATCAACATACATTTTGATAACATTTATGGATCTGCATTCAATCAGTTCATTTAGTTATGCAGTTTCATGCATGTACAGGTCAAATGAGACCACTTATAGATCATTGGTGGGACCAGTTTTTACTCGTGACCATACATCAGTGATTTTCAACCTTGTGCCTCCAGCTGTTAAGAAACTACAAGTCCCACAATGCATTTGCCTGACTGTGGCTGTCAGACTCCTTCATTGCATTGTGGGACTTGTAGTTCCTTAACAGCTGGAGGCACAAGGTTGAAAATCACTGCCATACATGATGGTTATGGAGACTCAAAAACACGTAGAACCACATGGTTTGGTCAGAACTTGAGTAAATCTTCACCTTCTTTGGATAGCAGGTTATTTACAAAAAACACAATACAATAATATTTAAAAATATACTTTCAATCTTAAAAGCTTTGAAGGAAGTCCAAAAAGGGAATGAAGCAATACCAATGAGAATGGACACAATTCATACTAATGATAGGCCATACCAGAGGTACATGTAAAAGTACATGATCCTGAATTATTTTCCAGCCTCTGTTAGAATCTAAATATATACATTGCACATTGACATTTTAAGGCTAAGACCACCCTACAGAACATTAAACTCCATTAACAAAGCCTTTATTGTAACATATTGCTCTAATGTGAAGCACAAGGGAGATGTTCTGCAGTAAAATATATTGCGATTAAGAAATCAGATCTTCTTGGCACATTATGGAACACATTATTTTATTGTATCTCTGACCAGTACTAGGAAGTACCTTCCCAGCTATAAAAACCCCAGGAATCATATTACAATAAAAGTCAGGCTGTCAAGGCAATTGCCAGTGAAGGGAGAAATAATGAAAATAAATGGTCGGTGGCAATTGGCTGAATTTTACTTTAGAATTTAGACATATGGAGTGTTTGTTTCCACAGAGATAAATCTGATTGGCATGGATACGATTCTGGTTTTGAAGAAATCAACGGGAACTTTTAACTGAACGATCAGGCGTCAGAGATCGGATGATAAAAAAACATATAGAAAGGTCCATTGAGGTGAAATCTAATAATACAGATAATTCTTGTATTTACACGCTGAACGTTGCTGTAAAAGTGAAAATATAATTTGTCATCAAAATAAATCAGACACATAGAATAAAGTTTCTAGCGGCTTCTGTACTGGATAAAAATTGTGCAAACCTTGTGCAACGTAAAACTATACGGGATTTGCACATTCTTACAGTCAATGAAAATATCTGCATTGTGGGGTTATTAGTGAACAGTTTATGCCCTGAGGCCCTTTAATTACTTCTCTGAAGTACAACGTTAGTTTTACGCCCAGTACAGACAGTTGCCAAGCAAGTGGAGGAGGTTTACATCTGTATACAGTATATTCAAACAGCACACACATATATTGGAAGCTAATGGTTACTGAACAAATAAATAATGCAGATTTGGATACAAATTCTGATGTTTTTATCCATAATGCAATTTTTTGTACCATAATGCCCTTGTTTTATGATTCTTTTGGAGAAAGGCTACCTGCTGCACCTATTGACAAACCCCAATGTGGGATCCCTTGGAATTACCAACACAATTCAGGGTTCCTTTAGCTCCAGCAGAAGAGGCAAGATGGACACACTTGCCCTTGGTGAGACTATACAAAAAGGCAAGGAGCATGTTTGGGCACAGGATCCCCTAGTGTCAATAAGGGCAATATTTTTGTCCATTATAATGGAATGAACTTTTGGCTTAATTATTTAATGACCACTATAGGGCCCGGGCTCGCCACTGAAATATCATTAGCATATGATTCTTTTAGAAAACGTCTCTTGCTCTTATTGACTCATTGTGGGATCCCCTGGAATCACCACCACAATTCAGGGAGGTTTCCAGTAGAAGAGGCAGGACGAACACAATGGTCCTTGGTAAAACTATACAGAATTGTTTGGACACAGACATCCGAATAGAGGATAGTGTCAAGAATAAGTGCAATAGTTGTGTCCTTTAAAGTGTATTTTGGTTGGATTCTTGACTGATCCCCAGAGTTTCAGTACATTTTAAAAATCATATAGTCCTGAGACTAGTAATGGCCAACATTTTCCACCAAATAAGGATTTATCGTCATGAAAAAATACACCCATTCGTGCCAATTATTTTTCTCAGAAAAAGTTGCTATGAAAAAAAATGCCACTTGACTTCAATGCATTTCACTCATTTTTGGCAAAGGATAAAGGGATAGATTTGCTCATCACAAACTAAGACAAATACATTTTCCCTGTTCAGACATCACTGTACTGTCTGTATCA
The DNA here is from genome assembly GCA_024363595.1 of Xenopus borealis. Taxonomy (NCBI): domain Eukaryota; kingdom Metazoa; phylum Chordata; class Amphibia; order Anura; family Pipidae; genus Xenopus; species Xenopus borealis. The sequence continues at coordinate 67,502 of JAMBMQ010000095.1, read as the reverse complement.
TATTCATAGCTGGGGGCACAGTTTTATTGGGATCTACAGAATCTGGAAACAGGTGAAAGTGGTATTGCACAGTGGCCTAACTACTCCCTGGGTATGGGCACCTGGGCCCCCATGTTGGGCCCTTACCTCTATAAATCCCATGCTGGAGTGTTGATAGCATGCGTGCTGTAAAATTTCCCCCTAGATAACCGCCTGCCATAACAATTATATGTGACCCAGATGGGCCCCAAGGGGGTGGGGGCCCTGGTGCACCCTCTGCACTCCTGGTAGTTACGCCACTGGTATTGCAAGTCTTTGAACCTCAGTAACACGGCAGACCCCCCATTTTCAATCAGTTGAGTGCCATTACCAGAATCCCCCGGGCAGCCTCATGATTTCAGAACAGTATTATTTCAGTATTAAGGTGACTAGAGAGATTCTAATACATTGGGAAGAAAACCTATTTTTTATGTATGTTCAGGCACAGTAATTGCCTGACACAGTTCCAAAAGAATATGATATATTAACTGGATCTCACTTTTGTCACATATCCAGATGTTCATATTGATAGATTAGATCCTACCCATGGAGGAACTGTTTTATGTGCTAATAGATCTCTCTAGAATGATTATCAGACTTTGAAACATGTGTCAAGATAAATTCCATGGATACAGCAGTTTTCAAGTGGTTTTGGCTTATAAGTGAGTGAGATGTGAGTTGCAATAACCACTTTTAGGTAAAAAAAAATGCACTTTAGAAGAAAAAAAGGTGAGTCTGTTAAAAATCCCTGGTTGCACTCCAAAAGTCACTTTTGGCTCTCCTCTGTGATCGTTCATTTCTTATGCTTAAACTTTTCATCCAGAGGAAAAACTGAATGAAACCAATCCCTACTTCCATATGTGATTACTGAATTGGAACTGAGTTACAGCATCCCAGACCTATCAAATACCATGTGAACCACATTTGTGGTTTTCAGCTTCCTTGCCTTTTATTAAGGGCTTCCTATTTAAGAGTGCTTTCTTGTTCTCATTGAGCGACTTCCTAATTTACAGAGTATTCCCCAGAATGGTGACAGTGTACTAATGTGAAGGGATTGACAAAAATAAAATAGAATGGATCAAGATGACATGAATCTGAAGGAATGGCAGATACTCCTGTTCCTAATCCTCCTTCTTAGTTAATGAAGATAATCATCAACAAAGCATTCTGGCTATTTCAGGGGAAGTGACCCATCTGTGAGTTGTCATCACCCTTTTCCTTAGTTACAATACAAGCATCAACAGAATATTCTAGTTATTTTAAGGAAAGAGACTCATTTGTGAGACTGAAGTCAATAACACAATGCACTAATTCCTAGAAGGAACCTACTTTCTCCTTGAAGAGATATTTTGACTGGTGATAATAGAAGACATTTGTTGGCCGGGAGCTTTAATTAGTTCATTCAAAATCCTGAAAGGGGGTTGTACAGGTTTGAGTAGCAAATGGCAATGAGATTAGTAAGGTAGGATTGTTTATCTTTAAGTAATGCTGGACATAAAAAAAAGGTGGTAGGTTGCATTCTGCATGGATATCTATCTCAAGTGCATCTATCTCTTGTGCACTACCCACAAAATGAAGCTGGTGAAACAGACCTTGGAGCCCACCCAAGAGATTTGGTGCAGTCGCTTATTTCCCTCCTCCTCTTATGGGATTTCCAATTCCTAACACAATAGCCTAATGGGTAATAATAACAAGAAAACAAATAATAATACTGAATTTCTATCCAACACTAGTTGGCAGTGTAACTGGGAAAGATTGTCATTTATGGAGGCCAATAAAGTATGACAAAGTGTATTGCTGCAAGAAGCAAGAAGGAGTGGGGCCATTAGCATCAGAGGGAGGTAAACTGGTGGATGGAAGCAGGGAAAAGTTGAGATTTTAAAATGTTTGTTCTGTTTACACAGCTGAGAAACTATGTGATAAATGCTTTCTTTGTAATAGTCCCAGTTGATGGCTGGTTGACTTAAGTTCAAAAGAGATTAGAACATGTGAAAGTGAACAGAGGTTCAGTACCTGATGGTTTCCACCCCAGGATACCAACAAAAAACTTAAGAATGGACAGAAAATGCCATAAACTAGGGATCCCCAATATGTTTTTACCTGTGAGATGCATTCAAGTTTTAAAAAAAGTTGGAGAGCAACACAACGTTGCAAAATGTTCCTGGAGGTGCCATTTATGGGCTGTGATTAGGAGGATCTGTTTGGCAGTACTTGTGGTTTTTATGCAACAAAACTTGCCTCTAAACCACAAGTTCAAAAAGAAACACCTGCTTTGAGGCGAGGGGGAGCTACAACCAAGGGGTTGGGAAACAGCATATTGCTCAAGAGGTAGTGGTTGGGGATCACTATAAATTTCCAGCCTCAACACATACATAATCTTCTGGCCTCTGAGAGAATCTGTGCATCTGGTCAAACCTTGGTACTGAAGATGTTTGTCAAGGAGCTTTTACACAAGTTTTTTATGTTCTTTGTATGTGTGCAAGGGGGAGTTTCTCTAACTGAAACTCAGCACATGGTTGATGGGAAATCATTACAAATTTAAAGCCAATGAAAGAATCAAAAGCTGATCACAAAATGTAAAATTGCTTCTGGTGGTGAGAAACCAAGGTATCACTGGATATTTCTGCATCCTCAAAAGTCCTATTCTTTTCTGGAAAGCTTCTCTGAGGCATTGTGACCCCAGACCAGACAACTTTTAGAGTGTATGCTTCTGTGCAGTAATCCCACACTCCACTGCAAAAAAGGAGATGTGGGTCAGAAGTAGAAAAATCCACAATTATATTTATATATTGCCCCTCCTAACTGGCAATGGCAGGATTATGCAAAGAGCACAAGAAAAAAAGAAACCGAATTGGTTGCCTTACAGGGCTAGATGTTGCAGCCCTCCTCACAATTGCTGCTATACATGGTAAAATCATGTTTCCTGCTTCTTTAAATCATAGTTTGTGCAAGAAATTCTAAGAGAGACAGAGGGAGAGTTTGATGGATTATACCCAATCGTGTAACATTAAATCACAGTTCAGCTGGAGTATTCTCTATTAATTGCTCCTGTTAGAGGAACATGTTCTCAACATATACTTTTAATCTGGCAACTCCCTGACCTCTCTTGTCGGAATCCTAACACTAATTCTTACTGAAGATTCCGCCCAGCTACTACCGTTCTACAGGGAGCAATTGGATTTTTTTTATTCTTATTTAAGTGGCCAGTTATTTTCCAGATGCAGCCTTATTATTCATACTGGGTTTGTCACATCCACTTCATTGCTTCTCCAATATTTTCTACCACCACAGTGAGAACTGCCCCATTATTTCCATGGAATGTACATTTTCTTATCTACCATTTAACTTCATGGAATTCTGCTAATCATCTTGAGAGGCCTAGCTGTCATAGCGTGACAATCTTTATGGCCAAAAGTTGGACTTCTCTGAGTTTTTGATGTAGCAAACTTTATGGAAGCATCTGGTGCACATGACGCAATGACACACCATTCATTGCTATATGAATTGTGCCAGATGCTTCAAGTGCACATGATGCTTCAAGTCAGGTTCATCTGTATGATGAGGGCAATAGTTAGAGATACAGTAATAGAGACTTTTAAATATTTCATTTTGAAATCTGAAATGGGGCTAGACATATTGTCCATTTCCCAGCTGCCCCAAGTCATGGGACTTGTGCTCTGATAAACTTCAATCACTCTTTACTGCTGTATTGCAAGTTGGAGTGATATCACCCCTCCCCCCTACCCAGCAGCCTAACAACAGAACAATGGGAAGGTAACCAGATAGCAGCTCCCTAACACAAGATAACAGCTGCCTGGTAGATCTAAGAACAACACTCAATAGTAAAAACCATGTCCCACTGCGTTCCATTCAGTTACATTGAAAAGGAAAAACAACAGCCTGCCAGAAAGCAGTTCCCTCCTGAAGTGCCGGCACAATTCACATGACTTGGGGCAGCTGGGAAATTGACAATATGTCTAGTCTCCCAGAGCAGCACTGATGCATTTAAAAAAAACTGTGTTTTCCCATGACAGGATCCCTTTAATACGCCAAAGCAACCAATCATCATTTCTTTCAGACAGGTTGCCAGTAAATGCTTCTTGCTGATTGGTTGCTGTCAGTAACTAGGCCTATAGCAAACTTTTCACCATTTATTACATTACCATTTTGAAATCATACTTAGCAATTAATAATTAAGGGGAAGGACCTAACTCCTTAGGTTATATTCTATTTCAATTAATTATTTACTGTGACTCAGGCTAGAATATTCGTATTCATTCTTTGTTAACTGAATTATTGAATTATTCTAACTGAATTGTCAAGTCACATTTTAGAACCAGGCCATTGTGTCAAGCCTCTTTTTTTTTTTCAAAATTCATTAATAACAGATGTTTCCAAAAAGTATATTTTGCTGGAAAGAAAAAGAGAGCCTTGTTGGTTACAATGTAAGAAATAACTTTAAGAATTCTTTGTTAGTATTAGGACATACGTCTTAAGGTTTTAGTATGCCCCCTGGCCCTCTAAATCCATGAATGAATGTAAAAAGCTCATCTTACCACTTACAATTTAAATCAATTTACTGTGATCTTTTAGCAGTGTTTTACCGCGATTCGCCGCTGGCGAATAAATTCGCGAATCACCAGCAAAATGTCGCTTGGCGAAAATTCGCCAGAAAAACGAGTCGCTTGCGTTTTTGACGCGATGCGTCGAAAATGACGCGACGCGCACCGAAAATTACGCGACAAATGCGTCAAAAGCATCCCTCGACTCGTTTCGCAAATTTTTCTCTGGAAATTCGCGAATTTTTCGGGCGAAGTGAATCTCGGGAGATTCGCCCATCACTAGTGGCGTCTCCATTAGACACTGCTCTGAACATGTCCTCTAAAGATTTTAAAGTTATACTTACTTTCCACATTCATTTAGCATGGTCCATATTCTGAAAGGGGGGAATACAGGGTACATGATTCTAACTTGAGTTTACCAGATTTGTTTCACACAAGGTAAGGGGTTAGTCAGCCAGTCACAGAGACGGGTCTGGGATCGGTTATCCCCATTATCCCCCATTCAAATAATCCAAATTTTTGAAAATGATTTCCTTTTTTTCTGCAATAATAAAACAGTACTTTGTACTTG
>JAMBMQ010000785.1:11686-22012 GCA_024363595.1 Xenopus borealis | reverse complement strand
CTGTGCTTGAATGGCTGCCCCATGGCTACACAGCAGCTTGTTTATATAAACTATAGTAATGTTTCTGAAGAAAACACACCAGTTTTACCAGTGCAGGGCAACACTGCATTATATTGTTATTATTACAATTGTGTGATGTTACTGTTCCTTTAATTTTTGCTGAGTTAGACCAACTTCCTATTAGTCCCACAAAGAACAAAGCTCCTCTATTATGTTTCTTTTAGCGAGTGACCCTACATTTATGCATTAGTTCCCTCTTTGAAACAATTCTTGCACTGAAAACAGCTCACGGATATCTCTTTTTTTTTTATATGTTCTGTTTCTTTTCCCATTCAGAACAAGAACCCATTAACAGAACACTAACAATTGGTGGGCTTTTATGAACCCCTAAATAACATTGTTATGTGCACTTATGTGACTGCTCTGGGGCATTACATCCAGAACAAGGGAAGACTAGGGACGTTGAAATGTATTATTTAGCCTGAAGAACTTGGGCCGGACAGCGCTGTGTAAATCTGCCCTATAAAGGCTTCAGCAATGGCTGATATGTTTGTTGGGGAGGAAACATGAGTTTACCGCAGCCCTAATCAAATACTTGGCGCTTTGTTCTAATTATTCTGCCCTGCTGCTTCCAAATGATCATCCGCCGCACAAAGGGATTCTCTCAGAAGCACAGCTTTTATGTCTGTAGGAAAGAGGCTGAATCCCTTCATTGTGTTTGGCCAATAATTATTTTATTGTGAATGACAACTCAAGGGGTCACTAAATTTCCCGAAGGCATTGAGTAAGCGGCATTCCAACATAAATACATGCCCCTTACTCTGAATCAACCCATTTGTGGTGTGTTTTCTGTACTAACCTCATTAATACTATAGACACACCAAATATGGCCTCAGAAAGGTTAATTGCTTAATTGTCTGAATTTTGTACAATATGTTGGCAAACAGTTTACTGAAAGGCCTTTCTACCCTCAGCAATAGCAACATTAGTGGACTGATAAAGTCTGATTCAAAGTCATTGGAATTCTGACGTGGGGAGCCCTAGAAGCAATAACCTAGAGCAGTGGTTCCCAACCTGGGGTTCCCAAAGTGTGATTGTCTTTAAAAGTTGTAACTGTTAAAAATGTTTATTTTACAAAACAAATTGCCATTTGAGTGGTGTACCATATTTGTTTTAGGGTGGGCTCATGTCTAGGACAATGCAATGAAGGAGTCTGACAGCCACAGTCAGGCAAATGCATTGTGGGACTTGTAGTTTCTTAAAGAACAAGTAAACGGTTTTTTTTTTCTATCTCTAAATTTGCTCTAAACAGCCCCTCAAATTAATGTACCTTAGTCCCTGCTGCAAGTCTGCTCTGGTTTCTGTGTTATCAGCAGCTTGTTTCACCTTCTTCCTGGTGCAGAGTGAAGCCCCGCCCCTTAGCTTTCTGAGCTGACCTTATATCTTGGACTAGTCCAGGAGATCATTTGCATACTATGACATAGCAGAGAGCAGTGTTTGTAGCAGCTTTTGCTTGGGGAAACTAGCTTACTAATGAAACACTGGCTCCCTCTTCCTCTCTATTGTGGAACAGCAGCAAATGGACTGCTCAGTAAACTAAGGGGCTGGGCTTCACTCTGCACCAGGAAGAAGGGGAAACAAGCTGCTGATAACACAGAAACCAGAGCAGACTTGCAGCAGGGACTAAGGTACATTAATCTGGGGGGCTGTTTAGAGCAAATTTACAGAAAGAAAAGAAAAACATTTACTTTTCCTTTAACGAGCCATTCAACAGAATTGCTAGATTCCTATTTAAAAACAGGCAAGAAGCAATGAAGCCACCAATGCCCTGCACTCTTGTAAAACAAATAAAATCAAATGGATTGTGTGTACGGCTATGGGCAGCAGCTGTCCCTTTCCTTTAACAGCTAGAGGCACAAGGTTGAAAATCACTGCATTAGATTATCTCTTTTGCCTTTATTATTCTTCCTTGAAGATTTTTAATAAGTGGCCACTTCAAGCATTTGCACTAACGTTCGTTACGTAACTAAGTTTCGATAGGCAGAAACAAATGTTATTGAAAGTTCACTGTGAAATGCTTGCGCTTATGAATTAACTTCAGCCAGAGACAAAACTTTGCATTTTAGTGAATTAGCGTTTTGGTACAGAATTTACACCTGGTGAAGGGGCATGGAGTGTGGTGAATCCAAAAGAAAAACCACCAGCACACCCTGGCCTCTCAGAGAATATTTGTCCAGTGCCTAGTAGTAAGGGTCGGCACCCTCAAATTAACAAATACAAAGAAGAAAATTACCGGCACTCAAGACTCCATGCAAGCGGGCCAAGCCCTGCGTGTTTATTGCAAAGTAAAGTGTCTGACGAAGCAGCGTGCCCCCGAAACGTTACTTTGTAACTGGAAATGTTCTTCTTCATAGAGTGTGGTAAAGCCAAAAAAGTGTTTGAAGGTTAACAACCCCCTTTAACTTGTGCAGGCAACTAATAATGTATGTATATCTTACAGGGATGAAAAGAACCAGTCCATCATTGTAAGTGGAGAGTCCGGAGCAGGGAAAACCGTATCGGCCAAATACGCCATGCGCTTCTTTGCCACAGTAGGAGGTTCAGCAAGTGAAGCAAATGTAGAAGAGAAAGTATTGGCTTCTAGTCCCATCATGGAGGTAAGAGAACTGCTTTGTTTCTTTATTCCTCATAACATTGTAGTATGCACAATACATTCAAGGAACAACTTAGTGTATTTCTCTTTTCCATCTTCTGTTCTTAGGCCTTTCTCTCCTGTCATCTTCTCGAATTCATTTGTGGGATATTTTTAAACAATGTAAAATGCAGTCATTTTTACACAACACTGGACTTTGTTCCCTTTCACTTCAATGATCCCGTTTGTTAGAAACGCTGGTCTGTACTGTTTGCAAGGAGCCAATTGCTGAGTAAACACACTGCTTAAAAGAACTGCAGGTATAAACAAGATTTGAGAAAAAAAAACTGAAATTGCAGGGACAGACAGAAAAGCAAGTCCAAATGCAGGTAAAGGTCCGGACAGGCAGCAAACAATAAAAGTCCTTAAAGGGCACCTGTTGGTCTAAAATAGAGAGACCGAAGGTCAAGAGTGAGCAGCGGACAAGTGTAAATCCAATAACTGTCCACTGTCAAAACAAGGGAGTCAGAACTGGAACAGGAACAGGACTTACAGCGACTGGAAGTAAACACAAATCTTGGATACTTGAATGGCCAAATCCAGGTTATAGAAGGATGCAGGTTTAAATTGCTCACTGATTGAGCTAATGCCTGCAACTGGATCATGGGTAGGGTTTCTAGGGAAACCTGACTGCCACTGATATCATTCAACTGGATCAAACCACTGTGGCTGAAGCAGGAAGAGCCGTGGCCGGTAAACACTGGGTCAAAGGAGCCCATTTACTAAGGGTCGAAGTGAAAATTCAAATTAAATTACTTCGAATTTCAAAGTAATTATTGGTTACTTTGACTATCGAATAGCCCAAAATTTGAATTGAAAAATTCAAAAATTTGAATTCCGAAGTACTGTCTCTTTAAAATCCTTCAAATTCGACACTTCACCACCGTAAAGCTGCCGTATTGCCATTTTAGCCTATGGGGGACGTCCTAGGAGCTGTCCTGAGGATTTTTTTAATCGTTTGATTCAAACGGTGCGATTCGAACGATTTTAATTTGATCCAAAACGACCCCCCAAACAAATTCGATGGTCGTATTTCGAGTTTTTATTCATTCGAAATTCAACCCTTAGTAAATCTGCCCCAAAGTGTCAAATAGTAACATGGAGTCACACACCCAATTCAGTGACACAATCTCATCTGTAACACTATTAATATCTATGGGGAAGTTTGGAATTGAGAGAGAATTATTTTTCTTATCAGATCGAGTCTGACCCCAAATTCAACGGTGGCTACAAACTTTTAGAAATAGTTTGTACTATGGTTATTGAACTATGGCTATTGGCTGGTTTGGGATTTAGGAACGTTGGTCCGTGCATGAAGCTCCTCTTCACTTTCTGCTGCTCCGATCATTCTTGCCCAGTTGTTCTGGTTATCGTTGCACAGGCAATAGAAAGGCAGAACAATAGAAAGGCAGTTTGTAGGACCACCCTTTGTAGCCTTCTTCTTTTCAGTTCTTTTTCTTCTTTTTCTAAATGTCCTGCTCCTCTTCTTCTGCACTGTAACATGTCTAATTCCTCTTTCATTCCTCCTACCATATCAACCTGTGGTTCAATAAGTGGCACAGTTTTTTCCTACTGTTATTCTCATTTCTAAGTAATGTATATGCCCAGAGTTTAAATCCCTGCACCACCTGATTTTTTTCTATGGGGAATTCCCACTGACATCCAATAACTTTCTTTCAACCAGGCTATTGGTAATGCCAAAACAACCCGGAATGACAACAGCAGCCGATTTGGGAAGTACATTCAGATTGGGTTTGACAAACGGTATCATATCATTGGTGCCAATATGAGGACTTACCTTCTTGAGAAATCACGTGTTGTTTTCCAGGTATGTGTCTCAGCCTTCAAAACTTTTTACAGTTCCAAACCACAATAATTTGTTTATGGGGTTGTACAAATTTGCAGTTTTAAATAAGAATGTGTGTGTGTATGATTGCAGATATCAAGAAACAGAGGGCATGGTGGTGACAGTTACTATATCACCACTCAAACAGGTGTTTTTTGGCCCATAAATGTTGTGATATATTGCACAGAGGATATGGAAAATTTCTCAGCCGGCTGAAATACTGTTGGCACAGAAATATTGTTCTTTAGCAATATAAAGCCGAGGATCACAATGGCTGCAATCAGATTGCAGATCTTTAAATCCCTTCACTTTCCATCGGCTGTGATGGAATTTTAAACAGTTTCCTGACAAACCGTTGATCAGTAAGAGACCATAGAGCAGTTACTGACTCATGTCGGAACAAAGCCTTCTTGCTTGCCAGAGGAAGAGCCATTCAGCAGTATATTATGTTATACCGTTTCGCATGAGTTGGTGGGGCAGCTGCCATTTGCAGAAGGTTATGTAGCAGTTAGCTCTTTCCTCTGCTGTGGAACATGTTGGGTAATTGGGATATGACAGATATTATGTCATTAACATTGTTGAAAGGAGAACCAAGGTTTAGAGCAAGAGTCTTAGCTAAGCTTCTTCTTAATATTTGGCAAGTTTAAAGTAGCGGTGCCATCGAACCATAAAGATTACAACCGCACAGTTTATTAGATTCATGTAATATTCATTAAAGTAGAATGGGGATCAGCTAGAATCTCAGCTGCCATAAAGCAGGGCAGGACTGCTGCTTCCTATAATAATCTGATAGGATCTGTGCAGCCACTGGAACAGAATGCTCTGTTATACAGATAGCTAGAATCTCAGCTGCCATAAAGCAGGGCAGGACTGCTGCTTCCTATAATGGGGATCAGATCTGTGCAGCCACTGGGACAGAATACTCTGTTATACAGATAGCTAGAATCTCAGCTGCCATAAAGCAGGGCAGGACTGCTGCTTCTTATAATGGGGATCAGATCTGTGCAGCCACTGGGACAGAATGCTCTGTTATACAGATAGCTAGAATCTCAGCTGCCATAAAGCAGGGCAGGACTGCTGCTTCTTATAATAATCTGATAGAATCTGTGCAGCCAGTGGGACAGAATGCTCTGTTATACAGATAGCTAGAATCTCAGCAAAAAAGTGCGGCAACCAATCACAATCTTTCACATTTATCATGTTTGTTACATACATAGTTACATAGTTAAATTGGGTTGAAAAAAGACAAAGTCCATCAAGTTCAACCCCTCCAAATTAAAACCCAGCATATACACACACCCCTCCACTCTGTCAAACAAACCATATATGCCCATAGCTATACTAACTGTAGAGTTTAGTATCAAAATAGCCTTTGATATTATATCTGTCCAAAAAATCATCCCCCTCTTATAGTCATTAACAGAATCAGCATCACAACATCACCCGGCAGTGCATTCCACAACCTCACTGTCCTCACTGTGAAGAACCACCTACTCTGCTTCAAATGAAAGTCCTTTTCTTCTAGTCTGAAGGGGTGGCCTCTGATGAGCCTTTTTAGGGCAAGGCCAGACGGGGAGATTCTGGGGAGATCTGTCGCCTGGCGACTTATCGCCGCAACAAATCTCCCCTGAATCTCCCCAAATAGCTAGATAGCGCTGCGCACCCACTAGGCTTAAAGTCGCCAGAGCTTGTTCACACGCAGTGGCGCGATTTTAAAAGTCGCTCAAAATTGCCTCGCCAGGCAATTTTGAGCGACTTTTAAAATCGCGCCGCTGCCAAAGTGCATAACCTTGCATTTATCAACATTGAATCTCATTTTCTAGTTTGCTGCCCAGTTTCCGAACTTGTGTTGTATCAGAGCTAACTGGGTATTAGTTGCTAGTGAGTATGACTCCATAGATATTTTTTTTGTCTACCCTGTAATAAAGTTTCCATTTCATTTTCAGGCTGATATGGAAAGGAACTACCATATTTTCTACCAGCTTTGTGCCTCTGCCAGTCTGCCGGAGTTCTCTGAGCTGTCATTAGGTAAGTAATCATTTACGGCTCAGCTCTTCCCCTGAGATAAACGAGTCCTTTATAGCAAAAACAAACTTAACCAATATCCATTATTGTGTCACTTTCAGTAATTAAATCCCATACAAGTGAGCTTGCGTATAATTAATCCAGAATAGTCATTATTCAATCATTAATAACTGTGACAAAGGATACATCTTGCTTTATCTCTTACTTGGACAAATTGCAGCTTGCTACAATAATAAATATGTCTGACAGTTGTAATAGAGTTTTTGCTTCTGGTTTTGCCATTATAGAGTTCTGGGTAATAACATTGACTGCTGGCACTTACTATAGGTGTCACTCACATTCAGATTATCCATTGGGTGGCTGAAGCCTGTTACAAATATAAAGCACTCCAATAGGGGAGTTTTACCTTCAACAAATTAGTTTTATCATTCCAAGAAGACATATGGAATGATGGATACTTAAGTGCAGCCTGTGTGGTGCTCCTCATATGTAGGTGAGTTTTACCTTCACTCATGGCTACTATTTGTAATAGTGGGGCCCCTTACTAGTATGTTAGGAGAGCTTTTCCCCAAGAAGCCCTAAACAGTCACATGGGCCCTGCCAAAAAGTAGTATAGTACCAATGAAAAAATCAATAAGTAGCTAAAGACCTGCAAAATGTTTTATTGAGGAAACTGATAACCCTACATGGTTCTGGCTAAGCCCACATTTGATAAAGGGTCTAGCCAGAAACATCTAGTGTTATCCATCTCCTCAATAAAACACTTTGCAGTCAACCAAAATTTTTGGAATTGTTCCTGTACTGTCCAATGAACAATTGCCCCTTGAATGCATGCACATGCCCCTGAGCTGCCAAGCCATGACCTGGTTATAAGACTGAAGCATGATGCAAAAAAAGGGGGAAATGGTGCAGTGCATCACAGCAAAAGTCAAATAAAGGTGCGACCCAAGTAAACCATAATCCAGTTGAAGAGTAGAATGAAGGAAAAGTGTCAGTCTAAGTGTGCAAATTTTTAATCCAAGCAAGATGATGTGAGTTTCCCAAAAATCAATCTAAAAGTACAAAAAGCATTTATTAGAACATAAAGACCTGAAGCATTTAATTTATTATTAACATGTATTTCTATAGCGCCAACTTACTTCGTTCATGCCTGTGAGTAATTGCCCCAAAAGGCACAAAACACGGCAGACTTTTTTTACTGTTGTGTCCTAATAAATGCTTTTTGTACTATTTTTGATAGATTTTTGGGAAACTCACATCATCTTACATGTCCCATTTATACCAAAACCCACCTATGATCCATCCCTCACTGCCTGCAAATCACATCCTTGCATATCTCGGGCACCCTTCTTCCACAGGGTTCCTGACTAAAGTACCCCTTGTACCGCCCTGATGGCACTTCATAATTATACCATGCGATACATTTAAATATATATATATATATATATATATGCACAAATGGGTAAGTGAATAAATTCTTCTTTTATACACAGTATTGTATTAATTCATTTAACCTTTCCCCTAATCAGAGTACAGATACCATTTGCCATATGGCTACATCATGAGGCATGTGCATTTAATAAATAACCAGAATACAACATTTAACTGAGAGATAATGCTAGAAGCTAATTAAACATTATCTGTTAATCCAAACAAAGGCTTTTTATTTATATATGGTTCTTGCCATGTTTATACAGCTAATTAATAATTTCCTTCCTTTTAAAGGAATTGTTCAGTATAAAAATAAAAACTGGGTAAATAGATAAAATATAAAAAAAAATGTATCTGATATAGTTAGTTAGGCTAAAATGTAATGTATAAAGGCTGGAGTGAGTGGATGTGTAACAGAACAGAACACTACTTCCTGCTTTTCAGCTCTAACTCTGAGTTAGTCAGTGACTATAAGGGGGGCCACATGGGACATAACTGTTGCTTTTGAATCTGAGCTGAATGCTGAGGATCAATTGCAAACTCACTGAACTGTTATGACCCATGTGGCCCCCCTTATAGTCACTGATTGGTTACTGCCTGTTAACCAATCAGTGGAAACCAAGAGAGCTGAAAAGCAGGAAGTAGTGTTCTGTTCTTTTACAAATATACTCACTCAAGCCTTTATACATTAAATTATTGGCTAACTAACTATATTAGAGACATTTTTTATTTTGCACATCTATTAACCCAGTTTTTATTTGTATACTGAACTGTTCCTTTAATATATAAGCATTTGCCAGATGGCCAGTAAACTTCTACCTTCATCTTCAAATTCAGTTAAATCTACCCCAAAGTGTGGAAATGGGGATGAGTGAATGCAACACAGGGGGGCCCATACATTATGTTCAAACTGATGCACAGGCCCAATGCAATGTCCAATCAAACCAACCAATTAAAATTTTACTGATATTTGGCTGTTAATATTTTCTGGCTACACATAAGGGTTCATGTATGATCGATGAGTATCTTTATTAGAGGATGGAGGTGGCCATGGACACACCAGTAATATTGTAACACATTTTCTTACAGTATTCAGTCAGTGTATGTATGGTGGGAGATGAGCTGACAGATATCAGACTTGGATATCGGCTCATCGATCGGGCTGGCTGAAAATTTTTGATTGGGTGACTTTGAAGGCACCAGGACATTGCCCAAAGTAGTGCTGAATGTCAGATACAGGTAGAATTCTATTGTTTCTATCTGTATATCTGACGATTCAGCTCTACATGTGTGTATTGAAACGAGCAATCTTTCTTGGACCGATCGTTTCTAGGAAAGATCTTAATTGTAAAGTCTATGGCCACCTTTAGGTTCAGAGACAATCCAAATTCAGCTAAAGAAACATACAAAGATCTTTGACCTTGTAAACTACAAGCAAAACAGCAACATGGCCTTATTTTAGAAATATGTATATAGTTCTTTGGCCCCTTATCTAGCCACCCACCACCTTGTATTTTCTTGAATCTCTTAAGGATGTCGCTAGCTGTTAATGTGAACAAAATAAGGGGAAAAGTTGTTCAGTGTTGGAAGGGCGGGTGATATGTTGGTATTTGTATTGCTTGAACTTTATCAATAAGCACCATCAGTAAGGGAATTGTTCCTCTGGGTCCTGTCAAATAGGACAGTTGGTGCCTTCATGGTTAGCGATGCTCTTAAAAGCTGCTTTTCTGGACCTTGGAATAATGGTTCTCCGTAATAAAGGCGCTGATCCTGATGAGTAGTCCAGTAATTCCCTTTTACTTGGCTGTCCAATGTTAGCCTGAACTAATCATAAATCATTTCTACAGTGGAAAGAAAATGTTTCATCTATTTCAATGAAGTGCATTATAAATAGTCCCGGTTAGGTTTATTAATCTCATCCTTGGAATTTGTGTCTTTGTGTTCTACTGTGCTTCACGTTTAGACTGAAGAGCCATAGTCTCATTTTTATGCAGTTTCAAGCATTTTCAGTGCTTGTGAAGGATCACGCTGTTCCCAAAAGGAGATGTTCTTTTTTTGTGGGAAGTGGGGGGGGGGGGGGGGAGATATGAAAAAGCTATGAATTTTATTTCAGAGTGGTCACTAAACATGTAGGTAAGGCCATGATAGGTTCACTGTGGGTCAAGGCCCAAGGTTTTTGTGTTTTAAATGTGGGTTACAACCTTGAATCAATTAATAACATAGAAGCTAATAAATGTGGAATAGAATCACCTTGAAACCATTTGAAAAAGGTCTAGAGCTCTTCTATTGTTTGACAAAAGATGGCAGTTCCAAGCTAAAGCATTAGGAAAAA
>JAMBMQ010000783.1:0-22117 GCA_024363595.1 Xenopus borealis | reverse complement strand
GGGGTTGAACTTGATGGACTTTTTCTTTTTTCAACCCAATTTAACTATGTAACTATGTAGGTTTATATAAATGCATTTGCCCGTCACTTACATTTGACTCTGAGGAAGTGCCTAGTCACAGAGGCATGAAACACCACTGTTTGTCACACCACCGTGATTGTCTCAATATAGTTGCATTTCTGTTATTACTACAACTGCCTCCCGTGGATATGTTGGTCAGCGCTGCAAGCGGGTAATATTTTCCTGTGTATAGATATATTCCTGTGTCTATAGAAGTAGGGCCTGTAGCTGCCTTTCTGGCTCTCATCGGCAGTGCTAGTACAGGCACGTATGCATTTATCACACATTGGAAGTTAGACAGTTCCCATTCAAGTTAATGAAAGGTGGCTGGCACTGTTTTACTCACTGTTCCTCCAGTGTATTTCAGAGTTTCTGAAATACACCTGCAGAGAAAACACCCTGTGTGGTACAGCAGTAAAAAGCAGTCTACAATGTACAAGATGGTGACCCCCTGTAGTCAACTTTGAAAGCATACATTAGTTTTATTAGGCTTGTGGTGCAATAAGTTCATGCTTATGTTTAGTATACAAAATATAGCATTTCTAGTCGTATTCTATTTTAGACTTCCCCTTTAATATGTGTTTGATTTTGGCTGTTATAGGTGCCCTTTAAGCTTTGAAAGGCCAATCACAGCAAAGCAGCCTATAAGGGAAGAAATATGCAGTACAGAAGAACATAACCCCAGCCTCACTCCTAGGTGAATTTATTAACTACCTCCTCTACAATGGTTCTTTCTTGTAATGTACAATACACAACACTGGCACTCAGGAAAGCATCTTGTCATAATAACAAAAGCTGATATACTGTATTAATTTGGCAGCAGGTCAACAATTAGTCACACACATTCACTGTCAATGTGCCAGAAACCAAGTATATTTTTGTGTAAACAAAAGATAACCAATAAAGGATTAGCACAAATATTCTCCAGGGAGGCCCTTCCTTATCACTTATCACTGTGCCAGACCAAGAAGGAATATAGCATAGACAATTCGGCTGTAGAGTCGACGGGTAACAATCCACAGTGTGGCATCTAAATCTATCATGGCTTCCCTGCTACAGGATATACTGTATGAAGTCCAGGGCCAAGCCCCTGCTCCCAACAAAGACTTCCACCACCTTGTTGTCACGAAATCTCAGGTAATTCCTAATAATTACTCTAATATATATATATATATTTGGAAATTAAAATCGTTTTTGGGTTGACATGTCCTTTAAAGGAGAACAAACCCCTAAAAATGAATAAGACTGAAAGTGTCATGTTTTATATACTGAACTTATGCATCAGCCTAAAGTTTTCAATAGCAGCAATGATCCAGGTCTTCAAACTTGTCACAGGGGGTCACCATCTTGGAAAGTGTCTCAGTGGGCTCTGAGCAGCTGTTGAGAAGCTAAGTTTAGGGGTCATCACAAATTATCAAGCAGAACATGAGGTTTGTCTGTAATATAAGCTGATGCTACAGGGCTGATTATTAAATTCTGATGCTAATTGCACTTATCTGTATCAATCTATAATCAGCCTTGGATTGTGACATTTCTATTCTATGTGTACAGTATATTGTGAGTGGGTCCCTAAGCTCAGTAAGTGACAGCAGCACAGAGCATGTGCAGTGAATCAGCAGAAAAGAAGATGGGGAGTTACTGGGACAACTTTTCCCTGCTAAAGGGCTGTGGTTGCCTTGGGCTGGTACAGAAGCACAAAACATAATGTACAACATTTCTAGCTACTTCTTTATTTTAACTTTCCTTGTCCTTTAAAGAGGTTGTTCAACTTTTAAGGAGAAGTCAACCCTGTAACAAAAAAAAATCCTTACACCCCACATAGACCCCTCTCCCTCCTCCCCGCAGCCTAACTGCCCTCCAGTGGAATACTTTATACTTACCCCTCGGCACTAGGGTTGCCACCTGGCCGGAATTTTTGATGGTTGATCCCAATGTTATTAATAGGAAAAACAGATAAATATATAGGAAGGCTGGTATTTATTTCAAGAAAAGGTGGCAACCCTACTCGGCACAGATTCAGGCAGCAGAGTTCCATGCAGCAATCTTGCGGATCTTCAGTAAGCTGACATTGATATCCACGTGGCAGCACACACGCAGTTGGAGAGATTTTCAAGTTTGCAACAACTGCGAATGTGCCGAAATGGACGGAAATTGCCAATCTCCCAGTCAACTTACCAAAGACCCGCAAGATGGCTGCGTGCAACTCCGGGGTAATTATAAAGTATGGGGCATTTCCCTGGGGAGTGAGGGGGCAGTTAGGCTGGGGGAAGGAGGGAGAGGGGTTATGTGGGGTGGGGGTATGGGTTTTTTATTACATGGTTGAATTCTCCTTTAAGTTAACTTTTAGTATGTTATACACTGGCCAATTCTAAGCAACTTCAAATGGTCTTCATTATTAATTTTTTATAGTTTTTTAATGAATTGCCTCCTTCTTCTGACTGTCTCCAGCTTCCAAATGGGGGTATCTGACCCCATTTAAGCAACACATGTTCTGAAAGGCTACAAATGTATTTCTAGTGTTCCTTTGTATTACTCATCTTTCTATGCAGCCCCCTCCTATCCATATTCCAGTCTCTCATTTAAATCAGTGCATGGCTGCTAGGGTAATTTGGACCATAGCAACCAGATTGCTGAAATAGCAATATGCTAAATAAAAACTAAATCACTCAAAAACCACAAATAATAAAAAATGAAAACCAAATGCAGATTACCTCTGAATGTCACTGTCTACATCATACTAAATGTTAAATTAAATGTGAACCACCCCTTTAAATGCTGCTTCTTTAAAATGGTTATTGCTTTAAAGGAGTGGCTCACCTTTAAGTTCACTTTTAGTATGTTAAAGAATGTCCTATTCCTAGCAATTTTGCAATTGGGGCTTATTTACTAGTGCTAAGGAAATTGTAACCCACTGCAAAAGGTTCACCTTACAAAAATATCTATTCTTATATACGTTTTACTGAACATCTACACAAAAGATAAAATAACCCATACCTATATATATCTTTGCGTTCACCAGGTAATACTAAGATCCTGGAAGATTTCTGTCCGTGCTGAGCACAGAAAAGTTTTGCCAAGAGAAGTAAAGAAACCCCACAGTGAATTTTTGGAGGACATTGGCTTTCAGAGTAAGATTTACTGGAACCAATCAAAATACATTTTGATCAGATAGTTTAAGGCTACTGTCAATACGTTAAAGCTAGATACGTTGGTTCATTTTAAAAAGAAATCAAAATCAATTGTTATGCATTCCTGTGCCATGAAGTCTTCATTTGGCACTCTATATATTGTATGTTCAATAATAACTGCTTCTTTTAGAGAACAGTATAAGAAAAGTTACTGTAGTAGTGGGAACAACTAAGAATTCATATTCCTGTATCTAATATGCTAAAAAGAAATAGAAATTAGAAAAATCAACTGAGCACAGTTATAGTTAAATACTACAGAGGCGTAACTACCAGGGGTGCAGAAGGTGCAATTGCACCAGGGCCCCCACCCTCCTTGGGGCCCATCAGAGCCACAATAATGGTTATGGCAGGCGGTTATCTAGGGGAAAATACAGCACACATGCTATCAACACTCCAGCATGGGATTTATATAGGTAAGGGCCCGACAGGGGGGCCCAGGTGCCCATCCTGGATCGGGGCCCACCAGGGAGTAGTTACGCCACTGAAATACTCTAAATGAAAACTAAGCCTATAAGAAACTTAAAAGAGCATCTTAGGAAACAGTGATATCTGTTCAGCTGCTGGGACTATGAAATGTTTCCGGTAAATTACAGCTGAAACAAACCAGTCTTGTTCACCTTTAAGTTAACCTTTAGTATGTTAAAGAATGCCCTATTCCTAGCAACTTTTTCAACTCGCCTTCATTTTTCTTTATTTTTTCTAGTGTTTTTAAATAATTACATTCTTCTTTTGCCTCTTTCCAGCTGTTAGATGGGGGGGGGGGGTCTCTTCACCCGGCTATCAAAAACTATGGGTCTGAGATAATTGTATTAAATAATAATTAAATACTAGTGTTTTCAGTTACTTGTGTTAGATATACCATGACCTGGATGAATGAGAATCTTCATAGTCATATTGGTCTGAGAGTCTGCAATCATTTTGTTATTTTTTATCATCTTCTCTCTATCCAGGTCTTGTGATAGTCATATTCCAGCCTCTTATTTAAACCACTGTCTGGTTGCTAGGGTACTAGCAACCAGACAGGTGCAAAAACGTCAACAGAGCTGTTAAACAAAAAACTTAATAATTCATAAACCACAAAAAACAAATTGCAGATAGTCTTAAAATTTGAATGCAGGGCTGGAACTAGGGGTAGGCAGAACAGGCACCGGCCCAGGGCACAACCAAAGGGGGACACTGGGCAGCTACCTGTCTTCTGCTTACCCCATGATCACCTTCTGGAACTCTCTCCCCTTGACTCCCCCCGGCGGCGCTCTCTCCCCTTCCCTCCGTCGCTCACTAACCCTCTGGCAATCTGTGCATGCGTGTGTGTATGATGATCCAGGTACATGCTCACAGTGCACGCAGGGCGGACCGGGTCGCTTAGGGCGTCGGGTCCCTCCTACCCTACATAGACCCCCCTCCCTATTCCCCTCCAGCCTACCTGTTACCCCTGGTAAATGGCCCTTACTGTTTACTTACCCCTCTGTGCAGATTCAGGGCATCGGAGTTCACGGGTGTCATCTTCCGGCTCTTCGGTAATCTCCGGGTCTCCTTCCTTCACTTTGTCAAGTGCAGTTGTTGCAAAGGGGGAGATTGTTTCAACTGTGCATGGGCCGATATACCACTCTCTTCCTGATGATTACAGAAAAGAATATGGCGCCCTGTGAACGCTGATGCCCAGAATCTGCACTGAGGGTTAAGTAAACAATTAGGGGCATTTACCAGGTGTAAGAGCTAGGCTGGGGGGAGCAGGGAGGGGGGTCTATGGGTAGGGTAGGAGGGAAGGGTTTAGTACTCCTTTAAAGTATAGACCCATAAAGACCAATTTGCAGCATTGCGTATCCAGAGATGTTGAACTCTACACCTTAAAGCAGGGGTCCCCAACCACCGGGCCGTGGCCCACTACCAGGCTGCGGACATACCTGAACTGGGCCTCCGAACTTAGTCTGCATATGTTGTTGATGCACCAAATTTGATGCGTATGCATAGAATTTGACACTGGCCCACCTAAATTTGATGCCACAGCCGCAGTTGTGGCTTTATAGGGGTCCTTGGGGCACAAAAGGTTGGGGACAACTGCCTTAAAGGCTTTAGAATTGAAATGCATTTTACCTTAGTTAGAGGGAGAATAACTGGAAGTATGATTATTCTGAGCCAATCAGCTTTGAGAATTGTTGTAATCACAAAGGGACCTTATTGTTGCTTAAATTCAAAACAGTGGTATACAATTGATCTTAAGTTTGAATGGCCAGTAACTAATGTGCATTTTGGCTACAAATGTTTCTGGTCACGCTGATTAATCTTTACACTCTTATACATTAACTATCACATGTCCAAGGAAACTGAAAACCTGTATGCTAAACAAGAAAACTCCTTCAGTTTGAATGAATACATGTACAGTGTCATCTCACCTAGCAGGGATAATTTGTAGCAGTAACAAGTGTTTGTCTCTCAGAATAACTATGTCAACTGTATCCAAATAGTGTTTGATAAGGAAACACCTAATGGTAATATATCAGCAGCACACAATACATTGGCATGTCTGGGCACAAATCTGCATTTAAAGAAAGAATCCTGGCAATACTCCTTCCAGCTCCTGTCAGCTTTGATTTCAGTTTGACCTACAGTGCACTTATTTTTCAAGACCAACAAAGCCCTCGACATAAAACTGCCCTTCATGTAAGAATGCCAAGGGGCAAGATATATCTATTAGTACAGTGCTATCTCCTGTTAGATGTGTGAAGAGGAGAAGCACATTATGGCTGGAATAATAAGGCAGAAGGAGCATCAACAAGCCCTATTGCAAAAATCAGGTCCATCAGACTTGGGTATAAGGATTAGCTATTGGTCAAGCACAGAGAATGTTTCTATTGCCCATAGTAGGTGGTAGGTAAGCATCAAACGTGTTAGGCTCCATGTGGGGTTATTTTGATGTTTTAATATGATGGAATACAAATACTTTTTAACTAAAGAGCATTCTTATAGAATTTTTTTGTGAATAATGTTTCACTAGTGCCTCACTCTGAGTTCACCCAAAAAAACAGTGCAGACTTACCTGACTTTGTGTACTGGTCTCGCCTAGGCCTAAAAAAGCTATCCAACTTAGTTCCTAATAGCCAATTTCCCACATTCCAAGTCTTACAAGAGCAACACCCTGGTCAACAAATGCAACTATTTAGGTACTTCCAGCTCAGACATGCATTTCAGGCGCAATTCCACACTCTTAACACCACAATATCCACGGTCAGTATTGAGGATGTTCTTTACCATCCCTCCCCTGCTAAACTACTGTCTAGACTCTACCAAAACATCATGGTAAAGGTCAAACCCCCCTTTGATAGAGCCTTCCTCCTATGGGCACAGGCTATTCCAAAACTAAACCTTTAAAGAGAAATAGTTCAAAAAGCCAATTTAAACACTACCAAAGTGTACTAAGACCAACAGCAAAATCATAGAGGAAAGGATATACCCACAGTTCAACCCAGTCTATGGGTGCATGTAAATAATACAACAGCAAACATTGTGAGTTTTCCTCCAAAGAATCACACAAAAAGTAGTTATAAATACAAGTACATTTATTCGGACCTTACAGGTGGAGGCCTAACATGTTTCTTACTCATAGGCTCAAGGTGAGAACTGTACCTCAGATGGTATTGCCCCACAAGTTACCAGTTAAAAAGTCACTCTTGGTAACTTTAAGAGAGAAATTTTATGTTTTTAAACCAGAAATTCTTCTAGCACAAGACAGCACTCTCTACACAAGCGATGTGGCCCCCTACCAGCACAAGAACAGTGGGGAGAGGGTGGCTTAGGGGCCAGATTGCCCCTGGCAGTGATTATCCAGTATAGGTTAACCTCATTTAGTGAATAGGGGCTAAGCCACACAAGTACAGCAACTATACTGCTGTAATTTAGCAGCTATGTTAGCAAGTCATCCCCAGTGAGTCAAGGCCAAATTGAAGTATCCAAAGAAGGGGTGAGGGCAGGCAGCAGAGATTCAGCAGCAAATTGATACATCAAGGTTAGGGATGGGCAGCAGCCAATGATAGTGAAGAACAAGCTAGTTTCAGTCTGAATGCAGAAAATGATCCTAGTTTCTCAGGCATGGACCAAGGTAATTGTTTTCTTCAGAAATTCTAATTGGATATCCTTGTACATCTTGTTTTGGTAAACTTGACAAAATCCATAAAATTGGCAGCCCTGAGTTATGCAAAATAAAGTAGTGTTAGAGCGGTGGCTCTAATGAAGCAAAAGTCAAAAAGGTGAAACTTGCCATAAAGAATAATAAACCATTGGGGCAAGATAGACAGTTGAACCTTCAGTTATTTGCTTCTTCCTGTTGCTTGACACTTCCTATGATGACGCATCCAATGGTGCGAAATGTGTAAGGAGGAAGTAGCTAACATGAAGTATGCAGACAAGGGGAAGACACTGCCGTGTGGTATAATGTAAGTTTATTTTTCACTATTTTTCATTATATTGTTCTTGTGTTTGTTAAAGGGGTTGTTCACCTTCCAAACACTTTTTTCTGTTTCAGATTCAGATTGTTCTCCATAAATAGACTTTTTTCAAATACTTTCCATTATTTATTTTTTACTGTTTTTCCAAAATCTAAGTTTAAAGTTGAATGTTGGTGTCTCTGGTGTTTGCGTCTGGCAGCTCAGTAATTCAGGCGCAGACTCTAAACTGATACAATTTTGCAACATTTAATTGATACATTTCACAGCAACATCTCTGGAGTATTAGCAACTATTGTATCAATTCTAACAGCTGCCTGTAATGAAATCCAGAGATTCTGCTCAGCAGGGACAAAGATAAGAAATGTATCCATTAAATGTATCAGTTTAGAA
Source organism: Xenopus borealis (assembly GCA_024363595.1). NCBI lineage: Eukaryota > Metazoa > Chordata > Amphibia > Anura > Pipidae > Xenopus > Xenopus borealis. The sequence continues at coordinate 14,037 of JAMBMQ010000783.1, read as the reverse complement.
CAGTTGGGGGGGTCGGCGACCCCGCTCCCAGAGCTGCTTTAGAAGGTGAACAATGACACTTTACACTTCAATATTAGAAAAATGGTTACAAATAGAAAATAGACAGTAATTGGAAAAAGTCGTTGTTTCTGGTGATCTATCTAAAAACAACTAGTTGTTTGAAGGTGGACAACCCCTTTAAAGCTTTAAGTGAGTAATCATGCATATTTATTTGATTATTTACTTCTTGTTTGCTTGCATGCAGAGCACATACAAAGGATCTTTGGCAAAGAAACAATGGAATATGTGCTCAGTACATGCAGGGGAAACTGTGATTTCCTAGTCCGGCTCCCAAATGATCTCAAGATTCGTATCTTGTCTTTTCTTGACACAAATGACATCAATAATATGTCAGAAACATGCAAAGCTTTTCAGAAGGTAAGTCATTCCTGACAGCCATTTAAAAAAAATAGTTTGAGTCTATTTTGACCCTGTATTTTACATTCTACGGACAAAAAGTCATTGTTAATGCCAAAGAAATTATATGAAACATATTCAAAATGTAAAGGGTATACATACTATTTATAATGACAGCGAATACAGTACTAAGCAACTTTCCTATAGCAATACATAAAGTTTTGTTATGTGTAAATGCAGTGGTAATTACGTGCACTCCCCTGCAGTTAATACAGAATAAATGGTCTGAGGTCATATGGCCCTTTATAAAACAGTACAGTTTTAATATTGTTTCGATTAGACTTTTCAGACAGAGAAATTGACAGCTACAAGAATATCCAGTATATTGACAGAGATATCACTGGGTAAAAAACATGCTGATGATCATTAAATGGTGGAAAACTGAAGGGCCTGTTCATCTCTGTCCTCAATTTTTAACAAGTGGTACAAATTGGTTGTAAAATAGTTACGAGCACTAGGGCACAAGCATTTTTTTTCTGCGCTCCCGTTCAGCCGCAGGTGAGCGCAAGAATAGACGCACTCAATTATTGTGAAGGGGGCTGTACTCACACAGACCATTGTATGCGCCGAACGCAGGTGGAAATGCAACATGCTGGGTCCCTTCTGCGTTTGACGCTTACATGTGTCTGTGTGAGTACCTCCCCTTCACAATAATTGAGTGCATCTACTCCTGCGTTCCCCTGCGGCTGAATGGAAGAATGCACATTGCAGGGGAGCGCAGACTGTGTGTAAGAGCCTTTAGACTTAAAATTGTGTTTTTAATGCTGGCAAATGTCTGAATCCTTACTCCCATACGATTTATCAGTAAAGTATGGCTTTTGTCTACATTTGCTTTATAGTTGTGCAGCAGTGAGGAGTTTTGGGAAAAAATCAAAGCAAGGCAAGAGAAACGTTTGAGCTCTGTTGCTCGGATTGGCTTTCCAGGTTCTCTAAAGATAAGGAATACCAAGCAAATGGCAGATCGTTCAGCCTGGTTTCAGAGACGAGGAAGCACTTTGTTTTAAAGAAAAACAAGATTTCCAACACGCACACGTAATACAATCCTTCAGATCAGCCATGTTAAACTGGTGTTTTGGGTGCTGCGTGTGGTCCACTCTCTCCTACATTGTGGCCCGCTTCCATTTTAATGTAGATCTTTTATACTATATGTGTCAAATATTACCTTTGATATATTTCATTATTAGCTCTTTTTTGTGGTTTTCTAAAATTTTGGTTAAAATTAGCAAAAATTTCACCATTTTCATTATATAACTGAAACTAAAGTTAAATTGGTCAAAAATGATCTTAAGAAAAGAATAAAGAGTTTGGTTGACCCAGTGATATCCAATAACATATCTTCTCCACTGCTTACATGGCTCCCCATTATATAGCTGTGTCTGTGCAAAGGTCCAAAGGATATAGCCACAGCTGTCCAATTCACAGTTTCACAATACTATTCATCGAATATCAGCTCTCCAAACTTCCAGGCCTACCTCAGTTTAGTTGCAGCGGAAGTCAGGTTGATGTGCTTTCTAGTAGGCGGACTCCAGTCATGGCTAAAGTGAGTCAAGGGCTGCATCTGTGCAGCCAAAACGTAGCTAAGGTAGATGATAGCAAGATGTAAAAAAACTCTGTTAGGTACAAATACAGCACTTAAAGGAACAATAACACCAAAAATTGTGTTTCAAAGGTTGTTCACCTTTGCATAGCCTGGCAAAATTTGACTGGGGTATGTAAACTTTTGATCAGGGTCATTTGTGTAGTTTGTGTAGTGATTATGATTTAAAAAGATAAATGGCTTCAGCCAACCACTAACCATGAGTGAAAGAAAAGTTTTTGTGTTATCAATCATATTCTCTGAAAAATGGTGAATAAATAATAAATTCTGCCGGGGTATGTAAACGTCTGAGCACAACTGTATGTGTATATCTATATATCCCCCTTAAAAAAATATTTTCTACAAAGTTTGTACAAAGCATGCATAAGCAAAAAATGCCCCACCCATGGACTGTGCCTTGATGAGGAGCGTCAGCTTATGCATGCTTTGTACAAACTTTGTAACTAAAAGTGTGTTTTTTAAGAAAGTTACAGTTCAGATGTGCAAAAAAATTTTTCAGGGGTTATATATTGGAGTGCCGACTGCCAGCACGTACCCCTACACTGAACTTGGGTGTTGGGTTGTTGGTGTCAACACGGGTGCTCACAGGACACCACAATCACTGTTTATATGTTTTAATGTTTCCCCAATGCGTTTGGCACAACACTTGTACTGTCAATCATGATGTCACACCCCAGATTTGGCACCTTTCCTGGGGTATAAGGGTTTGTATGTCTGCAAGGGTTTCACTTCCTGATGACGGCTCGAGTTTAGGAGTCGAAACGTCATAATAAAACAAGTTCACTTTTTTCACTAAAAAGACCTGTGAGTGCAGTTGTTTTTGTTATTGGATTCACGGACAGATATATCCAGCACCCAGGCAGTTACTTTTATGGATGTGTGTGCACCAGCTTAGACATAGATATATATATATATTAAAAATTCAGCTCATGCCTGAGTGTTGTCACATATATCAGATAGTTGTTCCCCATAATTGACGCACTCCAGGACTTCATAATGTAGTCAAACACAGAAATTATTTATTGTCAACATTTTCAGTCCTGTCTGGGACCTTTCTCAAGACATGTCCCAGACCAAAAAGGTGGTCGATATTGCCTGGGTACAGTCCTTAGGAAGGTAATGTATGTGGTTGAGGAAGTACGCACTCACAGGTCTTTAAGGAACAGTTCAGGGTAAAAAATAAAAACTGGGTAAATAGAAAGGCTGTGCAAAATAAAAAATGTTTCTAATATAGTTAGTTAGCCAAAAATGTAATGTATAAAGGCTGGAGTGAGTGGATGTGTAACATAACAGAATACAACACAACATCCTGCTTTTCAGCTCTCTAAATCTGAGTAAGTCAGCGACTTGAGGGGGGGCCACATGGGACATAAATGTTCAGTGAGTTTGCCATTGATCCTCAGCATTCAGCTCAGATTCAAAAGCAACAGTTATGACCCATGTGGCCCTCCCTCAAGTCATTGATTGGTTACTGCCTGGTAACCAGGGTAACCAGTCAGTGTAAACAAGAGAGCTGAAAAGCTAGGTTAGACTTACAGTCACTCCAGTCTTTATACATTACATTTTTGCCTAACTAACTATATTGAAAACATGTTTTATTTTGCACAGCCTATCTGTTTACCCAGTTTTTACTTTTATACTGAACAATTCCTTTAAAAGTTGTGAAATCGATTTATTCAATTCAACAAAATCAATTAATATTGCAAACTCTTGGCGGATTGAAAAAAACAAGTTTGATTCAGTGCATCTCTCATTAGATACAAAACGATGGTGCATGCAGTGAACGGACTATGTACAAAGATAAACACAACACGAGCATGGGAGAAATCCCATTAGTTTATTTAGAATTGGTATTTTTAAAGAAAGGCAAAATATCATTAGTTCAAACTTACACAGACATACTATTGATGATCAAAGGCAAATACATGTAGGCTTGAGTCTGTTAGGGTATCAGGCAAGTTAAAATCTCAAGCTGCAGGGCTGCAAATTCTACACGCAAATACAGATAAGTAACAAACAATATATATTAGCTTGAGCTATATCTATCTGCAACTATATCTGCAATATAATAAGCAACAATGCTATGAAATATTCCAACCTTCCATGAGTCGGAAAATTCAACGACAGTCTTCAGTGACATAACTATCCATGGCAAAAGCAGTAGTTATAGATATACAGGTTTGGCTACCCAAGGGGAAAGGTCTGCACCCAAAGAAGAAAAAGCAGATGGTTAAACACCTTAATTACTGGTAGATCACATGCTTGATGCCATAGAAAGGCCTATGCCAGCAATTTCAGATTGTACTCAACTAATTCAGAATATTGGGTTATTCTGGGCCCACACATAGTTTGATGTCAAATATTACCAAAGAATACTATTTTTGTGTGACCATTAAACAAATATTCATATTTAATATTAAGTACATGGACTTCTGTCAGGCCAAGCTATAGATGTTCTGCCACACAACTTGGTTGTTCTTTCTAATTACAATGTCAGCATAATCAATAGATCAGTCTCATCTCTAGAGAGAGAGTGTGTGTCATCCATCCCAGTTTACATAACATTAGTCTTTCCAATTAGTCTCAGTTTCACCTAACTTAGCCAATGATGGTATGGTGTACATTTGAAAATATTTATGTTGCCTATGGTAGACACTTTCAAGAATAACATTTACTTACGTATCAGAGGTGGTCAGAAGCTGCAGCGAGAGCAGCACAGTTTACATCAGTAAAACAAATCGATAAATATAATGAAAGCATATTGCAAATGTGATTCAAGTATTCCTGTTTTCTAAAAATGTAGTTTCCTTTTCCTTGTGAGAGGGTGAGTAAATCTGGAAAAATTACAGTATAGTGATCATTTCACTTAAACCTCTGTAGAAACTCACCTTTCCTTCTGGCTTTCTCCAGTCTGATATTTATTCCCAACACTTGGCCATAGGTTTAATATGGAAGTTAAGTTATAGCCACAAGCAGGGACCTAAATTGCTCTGAGCTACAGACTATGAAGAAAACAAGACCCACACATGCTTAAAATAAGCCATGTATATTCTATACTTTAGTTGCCTTTTAAAATGAAGCAGAAGTTGCAGAGACTTCAGAAATGTTGAGCATTATTTAAAAGACGTATTTGTTGCACAAAGCAGATCTATGCTTGTATATGTTGTACAAGTATGGAATGCTCAGAACCTGGGGTTTTCCAGATAACGGGTCTTTCTGTAATTTGCATCTCCATACCTTAGGTCTACTAAAAAGTAATTTCATTATTAAATAAACCCAAAAGGCTGATTTTGCTTCCAATGAGAATTAATTATATTCTAGTTGGAATCAAGTACAGGGTACTGTTTTATTTTTACAGAGAAAAAGGAAATCATTTTTCAAAAAGTTGGATAAAAATATATGGGAGACGGCCTTTCTGTAATTCAGAGCTATCTGGATAATGAGTTTCTGGATAATGGATCCCAAACCTGTATATGTTTATGTTGACAAATTGCATATTTGAATGCCTATAACATAACAGCAATGCACAACATATTACCTGCTATATATTCTTTATTCTGTTTTCCTCCACTTACAGATTTAAGCCTATGTTTACAGATCCATTAAAAAAAAAAAAAAGTCCCTTCTAGCATTGCCATGGATCTAAATGCAGTTAGGAGGCAATGCAGAGTAACAATACTCAAATACACACACACACACACACGTATGTACAGGCTCTTGGTGCAGGATGATTGGCAATATTACTTGGCAGATCTCACCTTCGGTGTCAAAGGCATTTCACTTTTTCCAACCAACACCTATTTGTATGACGATATGGAGAGTTTTATAGTGCTGCACACAAAACAGCTGTGGCAATGACATGGCTAAATGGGCATTTAACAAGTAGCTAATGTAGTATTTCTATTAATGTTGCCCTAGAAAACTTAAAGCAACACCCCATGGTATCTTGCAGAAAAATTACAAAATATTTCTAAAGCACACTCTGACCACAAGTAGAGCTCCATTTGATAATGACATATAGACTAGGCGTCTACAATACTGTTTGTTTGGAGCTTTTTTTGGCACTAAAGGGTATAGTGAATCAGGAATCTGATTTCATAGGAAGTATTCCCCTGATTTCTGGCAGAAGTAGGTGGCAGAGTGGACTGATCTGCTTCTACTGCCCATGCAATACTGGGATACAATCACATGGACAGAGAGTCTGCTATCTTTTCTACACATTAAGAGTTTTACCCAGCATCTTCACTCTTCTCTGTGCCTCTTGCTTTTACACTATTGGGGTCATTCTTTCTGTAGAAGGTCTCCTCAGGATATTTACTTGTAAATCCTGTAGTTATGCGATTGCGAGCTCCTGGCTGGTACAGCTGCATGGCTGGGCGATCCTGCACATGGGAAGACATCATATAAAGTAAGCCAACATAAAGACACTTATAGGTTTATTTATAAGCCCTATGGGGCACATTTATCAATGGTTGAATTTCAAATTCGTATTTCCGAGTTTGTTTACGGCAGAAACTGTCAGATTTGACTAGAGTTATAGTGACACCGACGACACCAAAAAACTACCTTTTAAAATAGGTTACCTATCGGTCATGTTGATCATTTTTTGCGGAGAGGTTTATTTTTGTATATAATTGTTAAAGTTCCTAAACCTGACTGTCCCATCTCAGCCTGTCAGTTAGAGTTTCTAATACTAACGGACTCCTGCTGCACAAATATGGCAGCCCCCTCATACAGGAACATGGGGGATCAGACATGTAATGTAAAAGCATCATGCAAATACTTTATGGCAAAGTTAGAAGTAGCTTTCAAAGCCAATATTATAATAGATGTAAAAAAGAATTTAATTTCAGGTATCCGTATCTCTTTATCCAAATTCGATTCGAGTTTTTAAAAAATTTGGATTCAGTGTCAAGATTTATCATACTCTGGCCCTTTAAGATCCCGAATTTGACTATACGTCAACTTAAACCTGCCGAATTGCTGTATAAGTCAATAGGAGAGTTTAGGCATCAATTTTTGATGTTTGCAGCTTTCCTTTGAGTTTTCCAGCACTCCAATATATAACCCTCTGGGAAAGCATTTTTTCACAACTGAGCTGTATCTTTTCATCAAAAAGACACTTTTAGTTACAAAGTTTGTACAAAGTATGCATAGGTTGATGTACCCCATCAAGGTAGTGTCCATATCCTGAGTGAAAAAAATAAATGTTATCTTTGGGGGGAGAAAGACCTGCTTTTCTCTTTATTTTATCATTATCTCTTCTAAATAAAGCTGGTATGGACTTTGTAACTAAAAGTGTCTTATTGATGAAAGCTTACAGTTCAGTTGTGCATATATATATATATATATATATATATATATATATATATATATATATATATATACACACATATATACGCACGCACACATATATACACAGTATACAGTTTTATCCAAATAATCAACATTTTTTAAAATGATTTTCTAATAAAATAGTAGCTTGTACTTGATCCAAACTAATATATAATTAATCCTTATTGGAAGCAAAAACAGCCTATCGGGTGGATTTAATGTTTACATGGTTTTCTATTAGACTTAAATTATGGAGATACAAATTATGTAAATTATCAGCGCACTCCTGGGACTTCTTGCAAAACATATAACTATTTCATAGGGTACAGGAATCAACGTTGATTACTGTACCCTATGAAATAAAGTTATATGTTTTGAAACAAGTCCCTGGAGTGCCCTGCCGAACATTTGTTCTTACATTGCATATCGCAGGAGCAGCACCCAGGTGTTTGTATGAAGTAACACCCATCAGGAGTGCAGAGATTATATATATATATATATATATATATATATATATCTTAACCTCTTAATTGGAAAAGTACAATTTACATCTGTCCCTCTGGTAATTTTTGTGCCAGTGACATAGATTTTATGCCACTGGCAGTTAAAGGATACAAGGGCATAATGGGATATTAGGGCTGAATTAATAAAGAAAAGAACACAAACCTGACACATTTTACCAACAAATGCAATGTTTTTAAAATGTCATGACACCTACTACCAAAATTTGTGTAAATATTAAACAGCACAGAGATGAGCACAATGTTTGCCTTTTTCAAGAAGTAAACCGGATTTTCCACAAAATGACATTACAAATTAAAAGTTGTCTTCAGCTACAAACTGTCACAATATGCCTTTATAAACCACCTTTCCTATAAAATACTATTACTATTATAATAAAATTACTAGATTTTTTTTTTCTGATTTTAATTACTGTTGCAAATGTGCTGTATCCATCAGAATAATACCTTACATTCCATTGCATCCTATAGGCAGCACACATAGGGTTAACTCCCGCTCCTCCTGATAGGACAGGTAGCACAAACAATTATTAGTGAGCCTTTAAACAACCCCCTTAATCCTTCCCCCAGCATGTTTTTTTTCTAGATCCAGGTCCTGAGAGATCTGAAGGGGGGCCCCAGAAAATGTTATTGTGTGGGGCCCTGTGATTCCTGATGGCAGCCCTGAGTACGACAATACCAGTGGAAGATGCTTCAGGACTGAAGGATACGATGGACAGAAGAGCGGATACAGCACTAAGGAGAGCTTATGTGGCAGCAGTAGAACTGTCAAAACCATCGATAGCAGCAGCGTCTGTATCCTGAACTGCTGGTTGAACAATCTGGCCGAAGATATTGACTCAGGGGTGTCAAGAGATGATTTATTGGAGGCTTTCAAATATATTACTTTAGCAACAGATTTTTTGTACCATACAGCAGTGGAATCTGTTAATTTATCTGCAAGATTAATGGCCTTATCCTCAGTATGCAGAAGAGCCTTGTAGATGAAGGCATGGAATGCAGAGTTGCCATCATAAAACAGCTTGTGTTCTATGGGTTTTGAGCCAGGACAATTGTTTGGTTCGAAACCAGATGCTTTCATTGAGAGTCTGCAAGGGGGGAAATCTAAAACTCTACCACAAGACAGACCAAGGATAATAAAACAGAATTTTTTTGTTACAGATCAAGAAGCAGGTCTCAAAAATCCAAACGACTTAGACTGCCGTTTAGGAATAGAGGTCTCAAGAGGTTCCAGATAAACAGGGTGTGTCAGGGTCGTTTAGAGACAACAAGCAGAGATCCAAGGCTAAAGACGTGAATGAAAAGTGGCCAGGCCCCAACCACAAAAAGTGGGGGGGGGGGCAGATTATCTCTTTTTTTTTTTTTCATTGATGGCAAGAAACCACAACAGGTTCTAAAAACAATCAAAGAGGGATAGAATACGGAAGAATACAGTAAAATATTTTATTCAGATGGATGTGTGGAAGTATCACCTCCGGAACAAGAAAGAGGGATATAATCTACAATGTTTCTTGTACCCAAGGCTGGGGGCAAGGTGAGGCTAGTCATCGATTTATAGTTAAGAGGTTCAGGATGGAGACTATCAGGTCGACTCAAAATATTCTCAACAAGGGAGATCGCATGGCAACAATTTACGATTTAAAGGGGTTGTTCACCTTCAAACAACTAGTTGTTTTCAGATAGATCAGCAGAAATAACTACTTTTTCCAATTACTGTCTATTTTCAATTTGTAACCGTTTTTCTAATATTGAAGTGTAAAGTGTCATTTTTCACCTTCTAAAGCAGGTCTGGGAAGGGGGGGGGGTCGCCGACCCTCCCCCCAACTGTTCTAAACTGATACATTTGATTGATACATTTGTTATCTTTGTTTCTGCTGACCAGAATCTCTGGGTTTCATTACAGGCAGCTGTTAGAATTGATACAATAGTTGCTAATACTCCAGATATGTGGCTGTGAAATGTATCAATTAAATGTTACAAAATTGTATCAGTTTAGAGTCTGCACCTGAATTACTGAGCTGCCAGACTCAAACACCAGAGACACCAACACTCAACTTTAAACTTAGATTTTGGAAAAACAGTAAAAGATTATAAATGGAAAGTAATCGAAAAAAGTCTTTATTTATGGGGAACAATTTTAAAACAACAGAACAGAAAAAAAGTGTTTGGAAGGTGAACAACCCCTTTAAAAGAACGCTTATCTGCATGTGCAAATTCATATGGAGAGCAGAAAGAGAGTAGCGGTGTTCCTGGACGGAGTTCTCAAACATTTCCAATTCAAAGAATTGCCCTTTGGCATAACATTAGCACCAAGGGTATTTACAAAAATTGTGGTGGCAGCAGCTTTAAGAAAGGAAGGGATAGATATTATACCCTACCTAGACGAGTGGTTACTAAAGGCATCAAGCGTCAGGAAATGAGAAATAATCTACAAAGAACAATAGAGTGTCTGGAATCGCATGGATGGCTGGATGGCTGAACACCAAAATCGGTAAAGTTTTTCGGGTTTCACATCGATACAGAGAGCACAAAAATGTTCTACCAAAAGAGAAATGGAAAAAAATTGTGCAAGAGACAAAATCTATTGTGCGGAGCAAGAAAATTATGATTTGCAAAGCGATGGGAGGGTCTAGAAGCAATTCCATGGGCAAAAGCCAGAATGCGAGAGTTTAAGCACAAATTCTGGGAGCATGAAATCAGAAAACATCAGGTCTATACAAGACCATGAGAGTGACAACGAGACTGATAAAGTCGTTACATTGGTGTTGTCAACCAGGCAATCTGAACAAGGGGAAAATTTTATTTCCAACAAAGCCTGTAGTGATAACGGCAGATCTCTTTCAGGGCTGGGGGGCACATCTGGAGAGTCATAATACACAGGGCCTATGGTCTATATAGACGAGAATGCCATCATCGAATTACAGGGAGCTAAAAGCAGTTTGGAAGGCACAGAGAGTTTTCAGGGGGAAGATTTGTTCCAAGCATGTCCTAGTTCAAATGGACAACATATCAGTGGTGGCTTATATCATTCACCAAGGTGGAACAAGATCACAGAGACTAGCCAAATTATGTGCCAAGATGATGGCATTGGCTCAGAACAAGTTGTCGCATATTACTGTGATCCACATAAGAGGAGTAGACAATCAATGGGCAGACCAGCTCAGCAGGCAGAAGATTGTGCAGGGAGAGTGGTCGCTGGATCAAAAGATCTTCCAAGAAATAGTCAGTCTGTGTGGACAGCCTCAGATCGATTTGATGGCTACCAGAAAAATCACAAATGCAAGAAATTCTGTTCCCTCTACCGGGAGGACAGGCCAACATTTCTGGATGCTTTCTCCCTTACTTGGGATTTCCAACTAGCATATGTGTTTCCTCCAGTACCCATGATCTAGAAAGTAATCAAGAAGGTAAAACAGGATCAGGCGAAGGTGATAGCAATCATACCAAGTTGGACAAGGAGGTCATGGTTCCCAGAACTCTTGCACCTATCCAGGGGCAGGTTCTGGAGACTACCAGGAAGGAAATATATTTGATATCTTAGAAATAGATGAAATTTCCGGACTTGTGAGACTCAAGTTGACAGCCTGGATGTTGAACACTCAGCACTGACAGATCAATGTCTGTCTCAAGAAGTAGTAGAAACTTTACTAGAAAGAAATCTTCTGCATATGAAAGAACCGTTACAAGAGATGTCAATCACAGATGCTCACATATAAAACAGTTTTTCTCACAGCTATAACATCAGCGAGGAGAATAAGGGAAATACAGGCATTGGGAGCCTCAGAACCATATAAAATCTTCTTCCCAGATAAAATATGCTTAAGGACTTTACCATTTTTAGTAACAACATCATGGTGTGCAGATGAGGTTATCAATCTACCAATATGTTTTCCAGATCCAAAGGATGATACCGAAAGACTACTTCACAGTGTTGATTTAAAAAGGTGTTTCACTGTGTATTTGGAAAGAACCAAACTGTTTAGAAGATCAGACCATCTTTTTGTTCTTTTTAATGGGAAGAACAAGGGAGATAAAGCTTCAAAAGCATCGATTGCAAGATGGCTTAGAAAAAATATTACAACAAGCTATGTGTTGGAAAAGAGGCAACCTCCACAAGTCACGAATGTCCATTAGAAAAGGAGTATGTCAACGTCATGGGCGGAGAGAGCTTGTGCATCACCTCTGCATACGTTTGAGAAACATTACAGACTATACACCTTGTCGGCACGTGATACAGCCTTTGGCAAGGTATTGCAAGCAGCTCTTCCAAAGAAGACTTAAAGGTGGCCATACACAGAGAGATATCACCAAACCTTGAGGTGGGCGATATCGGGCTGATCAGATCATGGGCCCTAGGACCCAACGATCGGATCATAATGGAGGCCATGTGGGCAGTCGGATCACGGGACTGCATCAACGAACACATGCGGTCGCAGTCCGTCGGGATTTTTAATCGGCCAGATATCGATCGGGGGATCCCGTCAGAGGGCCCCACTCACGGGACGATAAACTGCCGACTCTGTCTGTCGGCAGCTTTTATCGGCCCATGTATGGCCACCTCTTAAGCTGGCCATAGACGTAAGTATTAAGATATTTCTCGGAAAAGAATTCTACCTGTATCTGACGATTCAGCCCTAACAATGTTCGATGTTAAGGGTACCTTCAAAGGCATCCGATCAAAATTTTCCGTCCAGCCCGATCAATAGCCAACCGATATCTAAATCTACTGACGATATTGGTCGGCTCAATTCCCACCATACATGCACCGAATATCATACGAAAATTTGTGTGGTACGATATTATCTGTTTGTCTATGGTCAACTTTACTCTACCCTGTGTGTGCTGCCTATAGGACACAGTGGAATGAGAAAATTGGTATACTTACCACAGAAATGTTCTTTTCCACTAGTCTGTAAGGCAGCACAGTAATATCCCTGCCTGTAATTAAAATTGTGTGTATAGCAACTTGGGTATACTAAGGAAATAACATGCTGTGGAAAGGATTAAGGGGGTTGTTTATAGGATGACTAATAACTGTTTGGGCTACCTGTCCTATCAGGAGGACCAGAAGTTAACCCTGTGTGTGCTGCCTTACAGACTAATGGAAAAGAAATGCACAAAAGGGCTAGGGAACGGACTGCCAGCTAAAAATCATTTACCTTCATGCTCATAACCAGGCCAATACAGGATGCATCCATGTACTCCTCTGTTATTATGAGTTCATAAATGATAAGTATCGCCATACCTAAAACTGATTGATTATCTACATACAGAACAGTTTCCTCAGTGCACAGAGGGATGAATGCATTTCTCATTAAAGATGCAGTTAATAAAGTAAACTGGCTATGACAAAACATACATTAAAGACATCTGGAATAGATGCTTATTTGACAAATTGTGTCAAGTTATAAAAGTTGGGAAAATGATTTTAGTGCATAAAGGACACTCATTACCAGAGATATGCTTAGATAATGAGAAATGATCCTAGAAGATTAAAAGAACCTTATTTCTTATGCGGTCCTTTTTGGATGCCAAGTCATCACACTTGTCCTCTTTACCCAGTTTGTCTACTGCATCCGATGCAAAGCTGGAGATATGACTTCCTTTCTTGCACCTATCCTGGTTGTATCCCTTGCCCCATTTCTGATCGTCTTCATTTCTCCTCATAAACTTGTCATACTCATAATGGTTTCTGTGCTTCCTTCCATCATCCATCCGAAACCTTTGCCTTTCGAGGTCTTTATCTCGAAATCTCCTTTCTGTATCCCTTTGTTCTTTTTCACTTTCATTCTGGTTCCTGTAAAGGGTGGAAAAGAATTTCAGATCCAAGGGTAAATATATACATACCATATGGCCAGGCTGCGTGGGAACAGCCTCATCGTGGCCATATCAGTTTTCTATTAGTCCTAACCAGTGCATCATAAATACACACATTGCTGACAGACAGTATATTTCTAATATGTCAGAAAGTTACTGGGGTATTTTGTTCTTTAATTTACATAACATGAATATCTAATATTTTATTAGAAATATGGTTTCTTTAAAGAAGAGAAAATGAACGAGAAGGCAATACATTCCACATCATCATTATCATCAAATACTTTCGCACAAAGTCATACATTATTGAAT
>JAMBMQ010000094.1:81778-96933 GCA_024363595.1 Xenopus borealis | reverse complement strand
GTGCAATGTAAATACAGACTGCAGCTTGATGTATGGGTAAATAGGGCCTACTGTGCATAGTTCAGGTATGGATGAACCGAATCCACTATTTTGGATTCCCCGAATCCGTTGTGAAAGATTCGGCCGAATACTGAACCGAATCCGAAACCTAATTTGCATATGCAAATTAGCGAGGGTGAGGACAAAACAGAGCCTTGCACTTCATTGTTTTTTGACGAAAAGTCACATGATTTTAAGGATTCGGTTCGGCCAGGCACAAGGAATAGGCCGAATCCTGCTGAAAATGGCTGAATCCTGGCTGAATACCGAACTGAATCCTGGATTCGGTGCATCCCTAAGTACAGGGAAACAAGGAACACATATAAATAGAGGGTAATACAAGGTACCTGTATTGCTATTGGACAAAAGATATAAACCATAACCTGCTCACCCATCCGGTGGGTATTGTGGCTGGAGGAAGGAGGAGGCCAGTAAAACAGCGGCTTTTCTATAGACATAATATTTTTCTCTTCTTGCATCAGCCCACGTTTCCCTTCCCATAGAGTTTTCTAGAAAGTTGTAGCCTCTGGGGAATCTCTGATTTTCATGAAACCTCTTTGTCTGTGCACACTCGGCATTTAAGCTGCCGGCAGCCTGATATACAGTATATGGGCAGTGCAGATAGGGAAGGTAGTGCAATTTACAGTTATGTAGAGACTAGAGAGTAATGTACAGTTATATAAGGACTGTAGTTCAATGTACAGGTAAACAGTGGCTGTAGCTCAGTTTATAGGTATATAGGGACTGCAGTGCAATGTACAGCTAAATAGGGACTAGAGTGCAATGTACAGGTATATAGGAACTGGATTGCAATTTACAGTTATATAAAGAATGTAGCTCAGTGTACAGGACTATGTATATAAGGACTGCAGCTCAATGGACAGGTAAATAAGGATTGTAGTTCAAGCATGTGCAGGTATTTAGGGACTGTAGTTCAATGTACAAATGCAGGATCTACAGTCAGAAGGACCTACCCCACAGTCAATGCTCCTGCAGAGATAGTAAGGGTAACTTCTAGGGTTGCCACCTTTTCTTGAAAAAAATACCGGCCTTCCTATATATTTAGCAAAAATACCGGCCAGGTGGCAACCCTAGTAACTTCACATTTTCTAATGGCTGTTAGTTCATGTCTGGTCTCACATCCTCATCTTTCTCTGGTACATCTGAGATTTTTACACGTGCTCCCAGCCAAACAAATCTATACATTAATATGTGCTGCTCTTTCATTGGCTGTGGCTTCCCCCCCCCAGTCCCGCTCTGAATAAGGATTTGGTGCTGCCATTCCAGTGAATGCTGCTTTGTGTCCTGATCCTTTCCCAGGGGACCCCAGTAGTGCTCAGGTCTGTACTTGCACTAGAAACACAACACTTGTTGCACTCGTTTCACCTCCCTACAGCAAGTCAAAGAAAGAGCTGGAAGCAACGATAAAACTGGAAGCCTTGGGTCAGTCTAGGAATTCTGTGTGTGTAGCAGCCCAGAACTAACCCCTGGTCCCAATGGGTAAATCCTTCCAACATTTATACCCACAAAGCCAGATAAACTAGCAGATCATTACACACTATAGGGCGAATTCACTAAAGCGCGAAGCGTCTAACGCTAGCACTAATTCGCCAGCGTGACGTCACTTCGCAAATTTGGCGATTTACTAACTGTCCCTGGTGAAAATTCGCAAGCGAAGTAGATAGACCAGCGCAACGTCGCACCCTGACGCCAGGTGAAGTTGCGCACTGACGAAGGGACGTAATTACGCTAATTCACTAACCATTGACCATTTTACTGAACGTTACCTCTTGCGCTAGATTTTACTTCAGGTCAGACCTGGCGAAGTTCAATACAAAGACATTTTTTCTAAAATAGCGTAATTTTTTGGGGGTGTTACCCTCCTTCCCCCCTACATTTCCTAACATATGGCAACACAACTATACAGGGGGCACATGTAGGGCAATAACTTTATTTTATTTATTAAAGGTTTCCTGGGCTTGTGTAGTGGAATGTAGTGGCTGGAACATATACTTCTATTAACTTTGCACTGTATGTAAATTAGGCATTGCTAACATAAATGCGATTTGCCTGACAAAGTGACGGTAGTGCACTTCTCTACTGTTCGCCTCCCTGAATTTGCGTAGCACTGGCGAAACTACGCCTTGCGAAGTGCAACGAACGTCGGTGAAGCCAATGCTAGCAGTACCTCCTCTTGCATAATAGGGCCCTGTGTGATCTAATTGCTACTCACAAACTGATCCTTAGTTCCCCTTTAATATTTCACCCTCTTAACAAGCAGGGCAGCAAAAGAAAATGCAGATTTCTTTTCTGAAATAAGAAAGAATTGCAGTTTAATACACATACTGTGGGACCGCCTGGACCCCAAGACAACAATGTGTTAAACTGCCACTACTTCTGTCTGTCCATGTGGCACAAACCGCTGCAGCCCCCTCTCCAGAGGCAGCCAATCAGCAGCAAGCTGTCCCACCCAAAATGTGCTAGTACAGAGGAGTTTGCATAAGGTCTTTGCTCCTGTCACTGAAATAAATCCAGCTCTTTATCCTATAGGAGCCCAGTCACAGATTGATTAGCCTTCCCTAAAACATCATTTCATTGGTTCTGGCTGCAAATTATTGCATTTGCCTGAATTCCAGAATTGTGTATAGAAAAGTTTTTGGGTGACCAACCAATAGTAATGGAGATGATCATGTTGCCCTTCTCCCCAGTGCCTTATCATTTGCAGTGAGCTTTATATCTGTATTGTCATTGGTTGATCTGGGTTTCAAGTAAACAAATAGCTGACTAAATTCATGTGCCCACATTAGAGGCTGCTGAATATCAGCCGTGAACTGCACTGCCCAAAATTCTGTGTTTTAGAAGAAAAGAAATATCTGGTCTGTGTATAATAATGCCTGCTTATAGGATATAAAATGACACATATATACAGGAGTATACAGTTCAGTTCCAGTATTGGGGGGGCTATGCTGGGTGCATGTGCTGCTACACGTGAGCTTGTACATAACATGCCAAACCCTTCTCCAGAACTCTGGAATTTCTCCTCCCAGATCTCAGCATTCCTGAAGCCTCTCTCACTATTTGCCCAGGGGCAGAAGAGATCTCCAGTGGCTCGGAGTAGGAATCAGATCCAAGGACACACAGATAAAGGCATATATTTAAAGAGGAACCTCATATTCAAGTTAATGTTTAGAAGGATGTTGACATATACTGCATACATATAGAATATATACTATTTATAAGTTTAATCTGCTACAAGGGATCAGTGGTGCAGGTTATTGTGTAATATACTGTAGCAGCCCAGACACTGGACCAGCACTTTAATTAACGTAATAATGTGTGTTATTGGTATTGTTATTAATATTGCTTAAATCCAGGGTGTGAATGTACACGGGGAGTGAGCCACGGCTAAAGTGTGTAAATGTATATACAACTCCCAGCACCAACAACACTGCTGGTTTGGGATGTCCTCTGTGGGCAATGGCCTCCTAAAAAAATGTTTTTCCCATAGGCATCTGTGTGCCCCCCCCCCCCCCGAAGCAACAGGTGCCTATTTTAATGGGAATAAATGTTACTCAGTTCATCCAAGTCCACCCTTTAGTGTAGTCAAACACTTTTTTCAGGAATATTGGCACCTGCAGTTGTGCATAAAAAATTGCAACAATTTTCCCAAAAATGGCTCTCTGTTGCCATTAATTGAAATGCCCAACTTATCACTAAATTTCCTAAAATTGCCTTCGGAGGGAATTTTTCAAAGCAATATATTGGGCAGACTGCCTATGGTTTCAATTATTGTCAATGGAAATTTGTTGCCCACAGCTACGCATAAAAAAATCACGGGTGACAATTCTTCCCATGTGCCACTATCCTTACCAACAATGCAGTGTTGTGACTGTGAACTGCCCCTTTAAAAATCTAAGACTCCAGTTCTGCCTAGTAACAGCTCAGGGCAGCTTTTCATTGGACAAGAAGCCTGCAGGCCCCAGGCTGATTATTTTATCTGCAACATGTCACCAAGTGAAAATAACTGGTACTAAATATTCTCACCTTACAATGTTCCCAACTCTGTGACAAATATGTTACTTTTTTTTGCTGATTTGACACAGAATCTGTATATTTACCATGTGAGAGTTTGGTTACATTTCATGTTCTGCCCCATAGGGAACTGGTACAAATTTGAACCATTCAACGGATAATTGGGAGTTATTTCAATATTAACAAACACATTATAATAACAATTGAACTGTCAGCGAGTGCTCAGAGAATGCTCAGAGCCAATACTGGATTTCAACCAAAATGGGCCTGAAGCTCTGACATTGATTTGGGTCCTACTCATTTCTTTATCCAGGTATTGTCTGTCTTAAAAGGAATGTTTTATTATTGACTGTTTTTTCAAGCTTAAAGGGGTTGTTCACCTTTGAGTTAACTTTTAGTATAATGTAGAGAGTGATATTCTGAGACAATTTGCAATTGGTTTTCATTTTTTATTGTTTGTGGTTTTATAATTATTTATCTTTTTATTCAGCAGCTCTCTAGTTTGCAGTGTCAGCAATTTGGTTTCTAGGGTACAAATTACCCTAGCAACCCTGCATTGATTTGAATAAGAGACTGGAATATGAATAGGAGATGGACTGAATAGAATGATAAGTAATAAAAAGTAACAATAACAATACATTTGTAGCCTTACAGAGCATTTGTTTTTAGATGGTGTCAGTGACCCCCATTTGAAAGCTTCAAAGAAACAGAAGAAAATGGCAAATCATTAAAAAACTATGAAAAATAAATAATGAAGACCAATTGAAAAGTTTCTTAGAATTGGCCCTTCTACAATATATCAAAAGTTAACTTGAAGGTGAACCACCCCTTTAAAATTGAACGTTGGTGTTTCAGTCTGGCCCCTCAATGATCCAGGTGCAGATTCTGTAACAATTTGATCCATTAGTTGATCCATTTCTCATCTATAACAGGGGTGTCCAAACTGCGGCCCGGGATGGACGTGAATGCGGCCCAGCGTGAAATGCTTTGTTCCCGAGGAAATGTCATGTGACAAAGGATATAGGAGGAGGGGAAACTCATTGCCCTGTTAGTAATAATAATATAATAATAAGTCTATTTATGGGGACATTTTGCATAACATTTTGCCTGATTTTTTCTTTAGTTTTAAATAAAATGCCAGGTTAAAACTGTATTTGTCTCAACCTAGATTCCAGGGCTTCAGATGTATTAATTTACCTTCAGTTTGTTTTTTTCTCTTTAATTTCGAATCAGGGCAACACACGAGGTGATAAGGGCAAATAAATAATAATGGTTCAAAGAATGTCAGGCTAAGGGCTGAACTCCACGGACGCACGTGTTTTTACCCAGCGCGTCGGATCGCGTGCAAATCGTTTATGGAGCTCAGCCCTGAATGGTCGGCCGCCTAGGGTTGCCACCTGGCCGGTTTTTTACCGGCCTGACCGGTATTTTAGATGGCCGATCTCAATGTTATTAATAGGGAAAAAAGCTCAATATATAGGAATGCCGGTATTTTTTTAAAGAAAAGGTGGCAACCCTACGGCCGCCACACATTTTCACCTGACCAAATCTGGCCCTCGATGCAAAAAGTTTGGACACCCCTGATCTATGAGGATTGAGGAGTATTAGCAACTATTGTATCAATTCTAACAGCTGCCTGTAATGAAACTCAGCAGTGGCGTAACTACCAGGGGTGCAATTGCACCAGGGCTCCCACCCCCTCGGATAGGGTTGCCATCTTTTCCACAGGCTGAACCCGGACATGGTGGCGGTCCCATGACGTCCCATGATGGGGCGGAGCTATGGCGACGCGATAGCCGATTGGCTGATCGCTGCGTCAATCAAGCTAATCCCGCCCGGTTTTCCTTATTTGGAAAACCGTGCTGAAAGCATTGACCCTGGCAGCCCTTCAAATTACCGGGCTGTCCGGGTCAAAACCGAACAGATGGCAACCCTACCCTCGGAGCCCATCAGAGCCAAGAATATGGTTATGGCAGGCAGTTATCTAGGCACAGCACTCATGCCATCAACACTCCAGCATGTGATTTATAGGGAGTAGTTACGCCACTGAAACGCTAAACTCCAATATTAGAAAATGGATCACAAATAGAAAATAGAAAGTAACTGGGAAAAGTCTATTTCTGGTGAACTATGTGAACTAAAAAAAAGTATTGCAAACTGAACAACCCCGTTGATAATCCTCTTACTCACCAACCATTTAGTATTACTTAATTCTTTGTTCCTGTAGCAAATCTACATCTTACATATATTGGGCCAGATTAAATTTTATGGTTTATCACATGAGATAAAATGCTCCTAATTCTCTTCTGGTTTTCCATAGAAGAGTTTTCATGTGATTAAAGGGATCCTGTCATGGGAAAAAATTTTTTTCAAAATGCATCAGTTAATAGTGCTGTTCCAGAAGAATTCTGCACTGAAATCCATTTCTCAAAAGAGCAAACTGATTTTTTTTATATTTCATTTTGAAATCTGACATAGGGCTAGACATATTGTCAATTTCCCAGCTGCCCCACGTCATGTGACTTGTGCTCTGATAAACTTCAATCACTCTTTACTGCTGTACTGCAAGTTGGAGTGATATCACCCCTCCCTTCCCCTCCCAGCAGCCTAACAACAGAACAATGGGAAGGTAACCAGATAACAGTTCCCTAACACAAGATAACAGCTGCCTGGTAGATCTAAGAACATCATTCAATAGTAAAACCCATGTCCCACTACGTACTATTCAGTTACATTGAGAAGGAAAAACAACAGCCTGCCAGAAAGCAGTTCCCTCCTAAAGTGCAGGCACAAGTCACATGACCTGAGGCAGCTGGGAAATTGACAAAATGTCTAGCCCCATGTCAGATTTCAAAAATGAATATAAAAAAATCTGTTTGCTCTTTTGAGAAATGGATTTCAGTGCAGAAGTCTACTGGAGCAGCGCTATTAACTGATGTGTTTTTTAAAAAAACATGTTTTCCATGACAGTTTCCCTTTAACAGTGAGAGAAGTCTTTCTCACTCAATTGCATTTGCAGGGAACATCTGGAATTCCTTTGGGAGATAAGATTTTTCTGAATCTAGTCCATTGTGTGTACCTGCCTTTCCCTGACATGCTGATAACCTTACCTACCCAATAGTGTGCAACCTCGTGTAACATGTATGGTTTTCCTATGAGTATCCCGCTATGAGTCTTGTGTGTGTGTTATTTTCATTTAATCAATACATGCCAACGTTGTTGAGGTCACTTTAGTGCTTGGTACTAAACTGCCACACACTGTGACATCACTCATTGCTCCCAATTGTTTTTAACATTCGATTTAATCATTATTTCTGTTACGAACTGGCAATCATATGCGACTAATTTACACACTAGACTGGTACCAACTGCCAATAACCCTTTAGCTTGATGCCCAAGCAGTGTGAGTGTGAGCAGCAGAAACAGGCAGTTGGGTAGGAGAGGCCGGCTGATTGTGATGCTTTGACCAGACTGTAGCTGGGAAGGAATCCAACATGGAGATGGTTGGAGTTTGGGAAGATTAAGATTCCTAAGGGTGGGGGAGCATCATCCCAACTGCCTGCAGACAACGTGGCAGTATAGGGGGGGGGCAACCTTGACGACTTCTAGAAGTGTTTTTTGCTTCCCCATCCAGACCATCAGGAAAATACATTCTGAACTCCCCCCTCCCAAAAACAATATTGTATTTATTATTATTAACATGTATTTCTATAGCGCCAACTTGTTGCGTAGCGCTGTAAAGTGAATGTGATTATACAACCAAATCACATGAATTACATACATAAAACATAAGTGTATTGTGTGTTTGCCCATAAACTACTTCAACCAATTAGAATCTCTTCATTTTTCCATGACCCTCAGAATCTATTGCCGGTGCTTGTGGAGGATGCTGGGAAATCAGTTACATTCTGTTTGTGACATCCTGAAAACTCCATTGAAGTCTATGGGAAAAAATGAAACTGGATTAGGGGTTTTTAGTCTCCTCTAATTGAATCTTGTTCATGAATCATAAAATAGAATTGGAATTGAATCCAGCCCATAGTGTGAATAATAAAGCAAAATAGTGGGGGGGGGGGAGAGAACAGACCCCCAATGCCTGCAGGGGGTAACTGTGGAATTATGGGTATAATATGGGGATACATTTTTATATCAAGTTTGTAACAGCTTCCACACCCCTAGTAGCCATACACATTCCAGATTAGCATAACAAGGGAAGGGTATTCCTGGGAATCCTTAGTGTAACTCGTCTGTCCGTACCCTAAAGTGTTAATAGAAGAAATCTAGAAAGTTCCCCCCAGGAGCAGTTTCAGAGGGAAGGAAAGTCAGGTGATCAAATAAACAGAGACGTGCCAGTTCCAGACACCCAGGTTACAGGGCTGCTGCGGAGGTCAGGATTGGGCCAAATAGTGTTTACTCACACTCAGCTGCACTTGTACCCCAGCACTAACACCGAGCATTTGTTTGGGACTCGTCTCAGTTGCTGATGTCACCGATATTCAATTGTGTGCACTTAGGTGAGGATCTTGCGAGCAATCGTGAGCAATATTCAATGACAAACTGTCTATAAAACAGACTACACAAACTTGTGGCCCTTGTTGCAAACCTTTAGCAACAACTAAACTGCCACAGTGTGAGCATCACTGATAGGAATTATTACCCTTATTATTATGTTCTGTTGTCCTTATCTCACCCTCTGATACCAGTCACACACAGTCACACTCCCTTCTGATACACTATTATCCACTGTTACTATAGGCACCATCTCTCCCTACTATACCTGCTATCCCACAGATGAAATTCAATAAGAATTACTTATCTCCCTGTTTATCACATAGAAACTCTATTAAAGTCTATGGGAAAGAAACTGAAAAAGAAACTTTTTAACTTAAAAAGTATTTTCTCCTTAAATTGAATCTCAATTGTTTAATTTGATAATCCTTTCTCATGGAACTGAACCTTGTACCAAAATGTCATTACTTGCCGTAAAGGGCCCCAGTCTTAGTCATTCTGTCCTTTTGCTGGATGTGGATAACTGAAGATTATTTATACTTTTATGTGACTGAGAGGGCAGTGAGATTTGAGTTTCTATAGTAGTTTCTCACCCTGTGTCACACTGGCAGGAGCAGGGCCAACAAGCTGCATAGTCAATGCCAGGGGGGCTTTCTTTCCCAGCAGCAGAAGGGCAGTGAGATTTGAGGGGCAGCAAAAGTTTGGGGTTCATTGACACAGAAGAAGCTGAATACATTTACCCATCCTGAGCAGACAGAACAGCATTAGGACCCAGCAGTCAGTGTAAGGAATGTGAGGGCTGTCTCCTCTAGCGAGTGGGAAGGGAAACAGAGGAGGGAGGTCTGTATAAGTCAGATTTCAATCAGGAAGGGGGGACGTCGATGCCCCTCTCATTTGAATAAACTTTTCCAAATTTCCAGAACTTTCCTCTGCAGGGTATATATTCCCAGCTGTGAGTGCAGGAGACAGACTTACAGACAGAGCTCAACAAGACACTTGGGAGAGACCAGTGCAGCCTTCCCAGTTCTTTAGGTAAGTGGCCAATGCTATGAACTTACCTGCTGTGCCTGATGCTCTATGTCTGTATAGGATGGGCCATTAAACCTTGGATTATCAGTTGCTTTTATATTGCTTGAGAGATTCCTATAGCCTTTTGTATCTGGAATATAATGTCCCCACATTAAATTCATCCTTTGCTGGGGACTTTGTATTCTTGGGGATGGGACCTCTGGTTTCTGATATCCCTCCTGTTGTTCTGTGCACCAGACTAAACCTAATGCTTCATATATCAGCGCAGGAATGCTGCTCAAACAGAATGTAGCCCATAAAGGGAAAGTGTTGACCCTATAACTGACTGCATGGCATGAATGGGTCAGGACAGGTTCCATTATAATCCCCAGAAAGTGAGGTTTCTCTAAGGTTTGGCTGTAGATTAACCAGATCTGTGCTTATGTGTTCCTTGGGATATGGTTGTGTTTGTGCCAGGGGGCACGTTGGGGTATAGGA
This sequence comes from Xenopus borealis, assembly GCA_024363595.1. Classification (NCBI taxonomy): domain Eukaryota; kingdom Metazoa; phylum Chordata; class Amphibia; order Anura; family Pipidae; genus Xenopus; species Xenopus borealis. The sequence goes on along the minus strand of JAMBMQ010000094.1, from coordinate 86,847 downwards.
ATTAGTTTCACTAAGCCCACTGGTCTCAGAATAATATAAGATTACTTGCCTGTGACCCTCCATCACTTGGTGAGTTGCTGCAACTCCCAAACATAGGCCAGGGTCTGGGAGTTGTAGTGCTGCAGGCTCTGGATATACCTTTTTTTATCCTAAACTTGGGCCCCAAATGTCTTTAAATAGACACTGTTTGTTGTGGATGTTAATTGAAATGAAGTAATGATCTCCTGGGCATTTTGGGAAGCGATTGCTATCCTGCCTTTGTCTGCTGTGCATCTTGGGGATGTGTAATCTTCCTGGCATTGTCTATATAAGAATAACATTGCAAACTGTCTTTCTCTCTCCTTTTTCCTAACTCTCTATCCGTGTTCAGCCTGCAGGTCTTTATCTGTGGTTGATGTGCCGCAGTTGCTATTTCCCAAAGGGGATTCTGGGAATTGTAGTTTTACAGCACATTTTTGCTTAGAAAACACCCAAATTAGCTATAGTTCCTTCCCAGCTGGTGCAACCCAGTATCTGAGGGGTTAAGCCATTTTGGTCTTGGCAAAGAGACCCAGCAGACACTGCCACATCAGCAAACCCATCAGCCTCCACCCATTAGGAGTCAGTCTTGCACCCCTCCATATTACAGTCATGTATCTGCCACCCTTAGAATAGACGTCTAATTTAGGGTTGCCACCTCAGTATTTAAAACCAGACACATATTAACCCCACATGCTGCAGGGCTAACTAGGAATAACTTTCAGTGTATGCTGCAGACTGTCATGGATAATAAGCCGCCATGCAGAATTTATATTTGGTAATAACTAAGTAGACTGTCAGATTATATCCAATTCTGGCTGTTCTATTATTTTCTGCTGGTCCAAAGAGGCAGCAAGCCATACCCCTAATTCCACAGGTGTGTTTTCGCTTTGCGAAGTTTTTGTCGCCATTGGGTTTCTGCTTCATGTGTCTGTTTCTTTCAGAATGAAAATTGCAAACGTTGATCTCACTATGAAACAGTTTCAAGGTATTTTGGTTAGGTTATGTTACTACCGATTGAGACTGATTTATTACTGATCCATTTAGGAGTCAATCCCAGACACAGCCTTGTTAAAGGTGAAGTAGAGCCTTAAAAACTTCCAGAAACTTTTCAGCCGAGGGTCCACTGAAAAGTTATTGGATTTATAAGAAAGGATTGGTAGTGCTGCAACCTGTATTACTTCCCCTTTAATTTGTTTAGGGAAAGCAGCCAGCAACATTTCCTCCTACGCAGACAGTTTAGCCTTAGGATAAGCTTTATAAACTGGGTGGGGTGCTGGCTACAATGCGAGATCCTACTTGCAGTTAAAGGGGATGTAAACCCTGCTCTAAGAGCTTTCCCATATACAGTCATAAGTTATTGCAACTGAAATATTTTTTGAAACAATGTAGCAGAAGTTAGTCTTGCATCAGCTGACATCTGTTACATCGTCTCAATAAGAGGACCATCAAGGAGGAGGACACAAAGAGAAATATTGCAGGTTTACTTACAGATAACTTGAAAAAACAGCAACATTTTGGACAGCATGTATAGTGGAAAGTGGCTTAAAATTGTATTACTTTTTAATTGGGTAATATTTCGTTTTAAGGTTTAAATCCCCTTTAAAATACAAAATCAGTTAGGATCGGTAGCAGTGTTGTATAAAACATCAAGAGTCAAAAGTAACTTATAATTCTTGTGACAATTGGAAAGTTATTGTCCCACCCTCCCTTATTGGCTGAAACAAAGAAAGAATGTGGAAGGGAGGAGCCGGCTGTTGGCTTGGTGGGTGGGGACATGATGTCATAACTCATTAGCCAACTCTGTGCTGTCTGTGATTATTCATACTGACCTTATGTAGTCCTGTTCCGACTCTCTGCCTGATAATTCCAAAGAACAGGCAGGTCTGGACTGGGATCCAAAATAGTTCCTTGCATTTTTACACAAAGGCTCAAACATCCCCATCAGCCCAGCTAGAGAAGGTAGAGATATGCATCTTGAGACACAACGTTTTTAACTTAAATGTAAATATGTTACTGTCGGGTGTAAGTTTAAACTCTAAATGTGTGGTGTTTTTTTTCCTTTGTAGGAGTGCCAGCTTGCTCCCTATTATTGACGTCACCATGTGGATGATCAAGCTTCTAGCCCTCAGTATCCTCCTGCTTGTAGATGCAGCTGTAGACAAGAAGCCAGTAGCAGGCAAAAAAGTGGTGCCTCCAGCAGGCAAAAAAGTGGTGCCTCCAGCAGACAAAAAAGTGGTGCCTCCAGCAGACAAAAAAGTGGTGCCTCCAGCAGACAAAAAAGTGGAGCCTCCAGCAGACAAAAAAGTGGAGCCTCCAGCAGAGAAGAAGATGAGCCAACATGCAAATGTGCTAGCAGAGAAGAGTGCAGGCCTAGCTTTCAACCTCTACCAGACCATGGCCAAGGACAAGAATGTGGAGAATATTCTTCTCTCTCCAGTAGTGGTTGCTTCTTCTCTTGGCCTGGTGAGTATGGGCGGACAAGCCAGCACCGCTGCCCAAGCTAAAGCCATCCTTAGTGTTGACAAACTCAGTGATGAGCACATCCACTCCGGTCTTGCTGAGCTTCTTAATGAAGTTAGTAACTCCACTGCCCGCAATGTCACCTGGAAGATAGGGAACCGCCTATATGGGCCCAGCTCCATCAGCTTCTCCGAAGACTTTGTGAAGAACAGCAAGAAGCACTACAACTATGAACACTCCAAGATCAACTTCAGAGACAAGAGAAGCACCTTGAGATCAATCAACGAATGGGCTGCCCAGACCACCGACGGCAAGCTTCCTGAAGTGACCAGCACTGTGGAAAAAACCGACGGAGCTCTCATTGTCAACGCTATGTTTTTCAAGCGTAAGTGTCGTGTGGAGCTATTTGTTCTCATGACAGTAGTTGTTGTAGATATAAATTAATCCCCATAGGAAAGCCTCCAGGGGTAAATTATAGAAATCTGGCTGCAGTGCTCACCTGTTTTATGTCCACAGATCCGTGGGCAACATAGCATTGGCTTCTTTACAACAAATCCAACTGCTATTTAATCAAGTTCAGTAACCAGGTTATTTTTCCTTTTTGTTTTTAGCTCACTGGGATGAACGATTCCACCATCAGATGGTTGACAACCGTGGCTTCATGGTGACCCGTTCCTTCACAGTGTCTGTCCCTATGATGCACCGCACAGGTATGTCTCAATTGTTTCATGAATTGCCATACCTGGAGGGAGAAGAGAAACCAGAGGTGTGTGAGATAATGACCCAGGACTTCTGTTTTTTAAGGGCTGTACAACTACATTGATGATGAGACACATAACCTCCAGATCCTGGAGATGCCACTAGCCCACAAGCTTTCCAGCATGATCATTATCATGCCCTACCACGTGGAGCCTTTGGAGAGGGTAGAGAAGCTCTTGACAAGAGAAAACGTCAATGGTTGGGTTGAAAAGATGCAGAAGAGAGCGGTGGCTGTGTCTCTGCCTAAAGTCAGCCTGGAAGTCAGCCATGATCTTCAGGTGAGTTACTCTACATAGTGTTGGCGTTATTATTATTATATGGTCTATCAAATCTTGTTCTTTGTGAACCCTCAAAAGGGTTGGTTGTGTGGTCACTCAGGCTAAACCTGATACTTCTAAAAGCTCTTAAACTGAATCTTTTCTCCTCTTCTTGATCATTACAGAAACATCTAGGGGACCTTGGTCTGACTGAGGCCATTGACAAAACCAAAGCCGACCTTTCCAAAATCTCCGGCAAAAAGGACCTCTACCTGGCCAGCATGTTCCATGCCGCTGCCCTGGAGTGGGACACAGAAGGCAATCCATTTGATTCTGACATCTACAGCCGAGAGGAGCTCAGGTCACCCAAGCTCTTCTACGTCGACCATCCCTTCGTCTTCCTCATCAAAGACAAGAAGACAGATTCTATTCTCTTTATCGGCAGACTCGTGAGGCCGAAGGGAGACAAAATGCGTGATGAATTATAGTAGATCACAGAGTTATAGGGTTGGGGAGGAGGGGTGGGTAGTTTTTATAATTTCTTTTTTTAATGGATCACAACACGTTGGGATTTACTTCTAAAGAGCATTCCATCGAAGCAGGAGATTGTGCTAAATGCCTTTGGCCCACCTAAAATAGGTGGTAACTGGTGCTATAAAGGGGATCATTTCAAGCAGTCGTACCAGTTCATATCAGATTTCCATGGACTTGGGATATTTATTATCAGGTCAATTCAAATGGAACTCTATTTTCAGCGTTCTTATTACAGGTATGTGATCTAACAACTGGGAACCCCTTATCCATAAAGCTCAGAGCTTGTTTACATAGAGTACTATTTTCTGCTTTGGAAAATAATTTGAGGTAGTGTCACCAATTAGGCTAAAATCCCCTTTAAGACTGCAGCATAGGTGGGAATTGTATAATTCACTTCCAATATAAGAGACCAGTGCAAGAATTCTCCGTATGGTTTGGATACCAACCCCAGTTCAGCTGTAAGAAGCTGGTTCTTCTCTCTGCCAAGGGGAAATGAATTGAGTTAGTTGTCATGGGAGGTAGACTTGAGATGAAGGGGACAACTAATGCAAGTTTGGGCTACACCTGGCCCTTCGGGTGTTCAACTTACACTCCCAGTAATCAGGGGCATCAATCCCAGTGCTAGGGTGAAATACGAGTAAATGATGAATGTTTGTATGTTTGAGGGGGGCGTGTATGGATTTAAGTATTAAAAAAAAAATTCGTTTTAAAAAAATGATGAAAAGGGGATTTTGCTTTACTTTCACCATGTGGATTCACAAAATCTTTATTTTGTAAAAGTTACAATGTTGTCAGAGAGAAACTGACCCGTGTGTTTTTTGCAATAAACTCTTAAAAAAATAAGTGTTTATCTGTTTTGTTGCATTTGTATCAGTGCTACTAATTAGTGTATGGTTGTGAATAATTATATATTAATAATCTTTCCAGAACAACATTTCCCTCGGATCTGTAAGGGGCGTTGCTAAAGTAATATACTAGAAAAGAACATATATATTTAAAATTCTATAGTCATAATTCTAAAGGGATACAGTCAACTCA
>JAMBMQ010000094.1:32923-43887 GCA_024363595.1 Xenopus borealis | reverse complement strand
TGGCAAAGATCTCTCATAGGCAGATCTGCAGAAAATCTATTCCTCGATCCAAGTGAATACCTTATATGCATTAATAAAAGGGACAACGCTTGCCCTATCTGAGCTTTGATATCAAAGTGCTGCCTGCAGATTGGTTGCTATGGGCTCCTGGTGCAGCTACGCACTCATTGCTACCCTGCAAACTTCACCAAGAAAAATGATTATAGTTCTTTTACATTGCAAAATATTTTAGCTGTGCCTTTAACTGCTCTAAATATTAAGTTCCAGCAGAAAACGCTAAGAATGCTGGGTACTGTAGTTCTTAAGACTGAAGTTCTATCTAGCAATGGTTAATCCTATGTGCCAGATGTCTCACGGTGATCCCTGCCAGCGATTTGGGCTGCAGAAAGAAGAATTCAAACAAACCTTGTAAGAGTAGATGACTTTGCAAGTCAGCGGATAATTCCGTAGGGTGCCAGACGGACTGGAGCTGCTGTCATCAAAGGCATCCATGCTGTCCTCCAGCTCCTCTCCCTCCTCCCGATCCACATCTGTGCTTCCCTGCCAGCAAAAAAAAAAAGCACAGAAATGAGACCTTCTATCATGGTACAGGTAAGGGATCTGTTATCCAGAATGCTCAGGATAACAGATATTTTAATCTGGATCTTCATACCTTAAGTCTACTAGAAAATCATATAAACATGAAATGAAGCCAATAGGCTGGTTTTGCTTCCAATAAGGATTAATTATATCTTAGTTGGGATCAAGTGCAAGGAACAGGTATGGGACCTGTTATCCAGAATACTCAGGACCTGGGGGTTTCCAGATAATGGATCTTTCTGTAATTTGGATCTTCATACCTTAAGTCTACTAGAAAATCATGTAAACATGAAATAAAGCCAATAGGCTGGTTTTGATTCCAATAAGGATTAATTATATCTTAGTTGGGATCAAGTACAAGTTACTGTTCTATTATTACTCAGAAAAAGGGAATCACTTTTAAAAACTTATTTGAGCATTACGGAGAAATATCTCCGATTGAATGATTTTATTAAAATCGAGTCTGATTTTTAAAAATGATTTCCTTTTTTCTGTGTAATAATAAAACAGTAGCTTGTACTTGATCCCAACTAAGATATAATTAATCCTTATTGGAAGCAAAACCTATTGGGTTTATATGATATTTTAGTTGACTTAAAGGGCAAGGAAAGTGTAAAATAGAATAAGGGTAGAAATGGTGTATTTTGTATACTAAACATAAACATGAACTTACTGCACCACAAGCCTAATCAAACAAATGATTTATGCTTTCAAAGTTGGCCACAGGGGGCTGTCATCTTGTAACTTTGTTATACATCTTTGCAAGACCAAGACTCGCACATGCTCAGTGTGGTCTAGGGTTGCTTAGGGATCATCATAAATGATCAAAAAACAAAGCTGCTTGAGTTCTGCATGACTGGTAAGTAAGGCGGGGGCTCCCCCTGCTGTTCATAAGTATGATTGTTTCCCTGCTAGAAGTTAGGGACCGTCTGACAATTCCTATCTACAGCAGTAAATGAAGGGAGAATTTCACTGCATACAGTCAGGTTTCTTATAAAAACGGTACACATATTTTAATTAAAGTATATTTGAGATAGATTTCTTTTTCATTAAAGAAAGTAAAAACGGGATTTTATTTCTTTGCCTTTCCTTGCCTTTTAAGGTATAAAGATCCAAATTATGGAAAAGCCCCTCCATACCTCCCAACTGTCCCGTTTTTAGAGGGACAGTCCATCTTTTGACAGCTCAACCCACAGTCCCTCATTTGTACTGGAAAGTCCCATTTTTCTCTGCACTGCACAGCCAGAAAAACAAAGTTTCTAACTTAATTGGCTTTTGAAAGAGAGCCCAGAACAGCCACAGCAGAAGATAAGATACTTTTGTAACAATTTATAGATAAGCAAATAAGTAATTGTAACAATATAAGATAACAGGTCCCTTTGCAGAAGTTAAAGTCACAGCTTAAAGGGCAATTCACCTTCATTAGCAAAACTGTAATAACTGAAAAAAAAAAAACACCACAGAAATATGTACACACTTTCATAACCTGCCAAATTTTGTAAAATAGTGATTAGTGGCCACAAGAATGGGCATGGCCAAAACATTTTTGACAAGCTAAGTGCTGCAACTTTTTTGTCCCTCTTTTTATTTCCAAAATGTTGGTTGGTATGTCCCTTATCCAGAAAACCCCAAGCCCCGAGCATTCTGGATAATGTTTCCCAAACCTGTAACTATTCCAAAGCATTATACCTCCCATCAGCACCTATTGCATAAAATCTTAAAATCCTGGTAGCGGCCGGGTCTGGCTAAGTCAGGGGGGCCCAAAAGGTAAATCGGGATCTACCAGTAGACTTATAGCTGGTGATCAGTAGATCAGTAGACAAGCCAACAAACAGCTTGTCTATATCACCCTCCTGTTTCATGCTTTTCACTCAGCTATATATTATGTTGAGGTTACATAAGAAACAGTTTGTTAAATATACATTTTTCTCATAAATCAATATTTAAGCAATATTGTCCATTTAACAGAACACTAACAATGCTTTTATGGATGCAGAGCATAATGGGAAATCATGATAGAAAGTAGACCTCGCATTAGTAAAGTATGGGCACTTTTGGGCTAAGGGGTTAGACACAGGGATAAGGAACCTTGGCTCTCCAGCTGTTAAGGAACTACAAGTCCCACAATGCATTTGCCTTTATGAATCATGACAGACTCCTTCATTGCATTCTGGGACTTGTAGTTCCTTAACAGCTGGAGAGCCAAGGTTCCCTAGAGGGAAGAAAAAAAAATAAAAGTAATTCACAAGCCGCAGGTTGTCATTCTCTGCAAGGCTATAGCAAGGAATGTTTGCAGCAGTATATTAATACATTATAATGCACTTTTGGCTCTGCCCTGATATTATGATATTATTCTTTATATAGTGGTATGGCTTTACAGAGTTTGTTCGTCAGTCCGTCTCAATGGAGCTTACAATCTAAGGTCTCTAATACAGTTACACAGACTGTGGTCGATTTCATCACAAGCCAAATAATGGGCCTGTAGACTTTTGGAGCGTGGGAGGAAACTGGGATGAAAGGAATACAAACGAGGGGAGAAAGTATAAACTCCTACCCAGAGCTACAAAGCAGCATGGCCTATGGTATTCTCTGAATTAGAAATCACTGGCTTGCATTATGGATGGATAAACATGCTGTGGATATGCAGCATTTACAGTCAGGGCTGAGCCAATAGAAACAAAGCACATTTCATTCTCACACTAAGGTTTGGCCACATCTAGGGTTGACACCTTGTCCCTTTAAAACCAAACACATATGGAATACACAGCCTGCATGACTAATTAGCGAGTCCTTTATATTAAATATTATATATTTTATTCATTTTGATATATTATATAGCGGTAATGTGACTATACCAGGTGGGAGGAGCCATTATTCATCAGGGTGGGGAGGCTGGCCCAGCGTTCATTCTCCAGCTCCTCCATGACCTGATTCATTGCACTCTTCAGCCACGTATCCACCGACACACCGATTTGCCGCAACAGATCCAGGCGGGCTTCAGCTTTTAGCTTTGTAATCTGCGCGGGAGAGAGAAATGATTTGTTATTATTCTTTATATAGTGGTATGGCTTTACAGAGATTGTTCGTCAGTCCGTCTCAATGGAGCTTACAATCTAAGTCCCTCTTACATTTACAAAGGCTTTGGTCTATTTCATCACAAGCTAACCTAGACATTTGGAGTGTGGGAGGAAACTGGAGTAGTGGGATAAAACCAATACAAACTAGGGGAGAAAGTATAAACGCATTTGCAGAGCTAGTAATTATAATGATGTAGACATAAAAGCAGCCTATGATAGAGCAGTACTGAGTGATAGGTTGGATTTATTGCGAATAACAAAAAAGCAAAGGCTAAAAAAAAACAAAGAAGAAGAATCAGGTGAATGGTTTGTCTCCACTACGTTTTTGTACAACATATAGGGGCAGATTTACTAAGGGTCGAATTTCGAATAAAAAAAATAAAAATTCGACCAGGGAATAGTGGGGAATTAAAAAATTTCGAATTCGAATTTTTTTAGCGCAATTCGATCGATCGAATGATTGAATAGGGAAATTCGAATCGAATTTTTTAACGATTTTTAAACGATCGATCGAATTTTTCCTATTCAATCTTAGGGAATGATCCCCATTTCGGTAGGTTTAATCTGGCGAACTAGGGGGTTGAATTTAAACGGGAAGTATTCGACCGTCTTTTTCGAATAAAATAAAATTAGAATATTCGATGGTCGAATTTGCCTATTCGAAATGCAAATCTTTTTGAAAATTCGATCGCATATTCAAATCCTTCATGTGAATACATGTGAATTTAGTAAATCTGCCCCTTAATAAGGCCACACATTTAGTGGAACGTAGTTTCCGCAAACACTGGGATATACTTTTACAGGATCCGGTTTTGAGACAATTGGGGCTCATTTATCAACACTGGGCAAATATGCCCCTGGGCAGTTACCTATAGCAACCAATCAGTGATTAGCTTTTTAAAGCCAGCTGCAAGTAGAACAATGAAAGCAGCAATTTGATTGGTTGCTACTGGTTACTACCCATGGGCAAATTTGCCCAGTGTTGATAAATGACCCCCAATATCTTGGCAATAAACCCTCCTTTGAGTACAAAAAAAGAGAGGGACGTAGGATCTAGGATATCAATGACTTTGTTCGACTCTAGGGAGATAAAACATTGTGGCAACTATGTCTGTGGAAGAACTAGGTGTGGTGCTTGTCGTTATATTAAGAAATCAAAGGAATTTATAGGCACCAACACTGGCCTTTCCTATTCGATCAACCAATATTTTAGCTGTTTGTCCCAAGACATTGTATTTCTGGGCACTTGTGAATGTCCCAGTATGTAGGGAAAACAATACGTGAACCAGCCACACGTTTTTTTAGAACATTTGTCAGCCGTGGATAGAAAAGATTACCAAATCCGCAATTGCTAATCATCTGATGGATAAACATGACAGTAAAAAGTGTGTCCATTTCCAGATTATTGACAAGCCTAGTTTTCAAATAAGAAAAGGGGATTTTGATAAAAATAAGAAAAGAGGCACACCGGATTTATCGGTTAAAAACCTTAGAATGCGAGGGCGGTTTGAATAAAGTTTGGGAACTATCCTGTTACTATTGAGTATCTGAGTTGATATGAAGATAATTCAAACAGGCGGAGAATGAATAATTCTACAAATGACTTAAAGTAGAAGTACAGCTTTGTTTATTTGGTGCTAGTTTGTCTGCTATTTTTCCGCCAACGCTTTTGGAGATTTAAACGAATGCTAAATTGTAACTATATGAATTGTGATTATTTTATTCATTTGTAATTGTATCAAATATGTATATTGTTTCAATTTGAGTAATGTATCAGATTTTGCAGACTACTTTGCATACCTATTGGTTCACCATCAAGTTAACTTTTAGTATATTGCAGAAGGGCCAATTCTAAGAAACTTTTCAATTGGTCTTCATTATTTATTTTTCATAGTTTTTTAATGATTTGCAATTTTCTTCTGTTTCTTTGCAGCTTTCAAATGGGGGTCACTGACCCCCATCTAAAAACAAATGCTCTGTAAGGCTACAAATGTATTGTTATTGTTACTTTTTATTACTTATCATTCTATTCAGTCCCTCTCCTATTCATATTCCAGTCTCTTATTCAAATCAATGCAGGGTTGCTAGGGTAATTTGTATCCTAGAAACCAAATTGCTGACACTGCAAATTAGAGAGCTGCTGAATAAAAAGCTAAATAACTATAAAACCACAAACAATAAAAAATGAAAACCAATTTCAAATTGTCTCAAAATATCACTCTCTAAATTATACAAAAAGTTAACTCAAAGGTTAGCAACCCCTTTAAGTTAGGATCTGAATAAGTGGTGTAATGAAATGGTTAATGTTTTTAGGGGTGGTACTAATGGGTATTTAAACTATGCAGTGAAATCAGGTGTTGGCTTCCGAGGAAGTGGCGAGGTGCCACGAAACGCGTAAAGCGAGATCCTGAGGATTATGCAGATATGTTGGATGTTACCATTTTGTAATATGGACCATTAAAGTTTTTATATATTTTTTAGGGATGCACCGAATCCAATATTTTAGATTCGGCTGAACACCTGAATCCATTGTGAAGGATTCGGCCGAATACCGAACCGAATCCTAATTTGCATATGCAAATTAGCAAGGGGGACAGTAATTTTTTTTTTAACTTCCTTGTTTTGTGAAGAAAAGTCAGATGATTTTTTGGATTCGGAATGGCCAGGCACAAGGATTCAGCCGAATCCTGCTGAAAATGGCAGAACACCGAACCGAATCCTGGATTCGGTGCATCCCTAATATTTTTAGTCGCTACTTCTGGTGTTCCGTCTTTTTTTTCCCATCAAATATTCAGAAAAAGAAATAATCTGTGCAGCTCTGGTATAATGTTCCGCTTGAATGGACAGCTGATGGATGGCCTGATGGGACCCAATGGGACTCAGTGAACGAGTTGGATAATAGGGTGAAATATTTATTGTTTCGGGCCATGGATACAGGTCAAAGGAAGGATCCGCTTTGCAATAATGAAGCCTAACGAGGAATCAGTTCCCACAAACAGATAAGTAACTTATAACCAGATATATAAATCACATGTTAAGTGAAAGGGTAGGAGGGTAGATTGTTTCATGGAATTCTCACTGTCTAGTCAAGCAAGTGTAGTCATTACTTTCCATGAGTATCCAATATCTGCAGCCAGCTACTGTAGGTGCCACCATACTGCTAATAGGTCAGAAATACCTACATGTACAATTACACTTGCCTGAAGGGTGTGGAAGTAGCCGGGACAGCCCTGGGTCAATAGTTGAACACAGATGTGATCGCAGTGTATAGTAAAGTAAGCAGGGGGTTCCCAAAACTATTCTGCAGACCCCCAGCTATTCCAGTATTACTGCTCTCACAATTCTAGAACATATCCAAATCATAATTCTCCCTTGAAAGGCAACACCAAAAGCAGTTGCGGGGGGGTCTGTCCTCTTTAGGCTAAGGGCAGACGGGGAGATTCGGGGGCGATCCGTCGCCTGGCGACTTCTCGCCGCGACTTCTCGCCCCCAAATCTCCCCAAATAGCTTGACACTCCATCGCACCGGCGTGGCTTAAAAACGCAGGCGCCTGTTCACACAGAGCGGCGCGATTTTTAAAATCGCCTCGCCAGGCGACGGATCGCCGCCGAATCTCCCTGTCTGCCCTTAGCCTTACAGTTAAGCTACTGCCTCTAGCTCTGAGGGGTTAATGGGAATTGTAAGCATTCAGTCAACACCAAATGGATCGGGGGCCGCACCGCAAAACTTGATGAAATTCAGTAGGAAGCAAATAAGAAATGTGTTCTGCGTTAAATCGAAGTTATAAGCAACACCAATTTAAAACCCAGATTTTCACTCTTACTTCCCCTTTATTTCACAAATGTAGTACTTAAAGCAGAATATACCACGCTAGATCATTCAATATCTATGGAAATACTATGTATGGGAAATGCCAGAGCAGAAAGTCGTAGGTGCATTACGAAGCCTCCCCCAGCCATGGGAAAGTAACCAAGCCAATGAAGTGTTGAAGCTTCTGATCTGAAAGGGCAGAGAGTAACCTAACCCCTGCAGCACCCAGACACAGGGACGCTAAACAATGTCACACCTGGGAAAAAGTCAGCCAACAAAGAATATTGCCCCTCACTGTGAAACTAGAGACATACACAGCCCTCATAGTCTTGCCTAAGGTCTTAACCCTTACTGGGACATTACAGAAATCAACCAATAACATTAGCTGCAAGCTCTGGCTTTAAAGGGAAAGTCAACCCCAAAATAAAATTGTGCCTAATAACAGTAAACATCATTCTGAGCAAATTTGCAATATACGTTCATTACACATTTTCTATGGTTTTTAAGTTATATGAATTGCTATCGAAGCGTGTCTAGTCCTGATGGCTCAAACTGTTGAAACAATATAAGACAAGGCAGCGGATTAACAGACCTGTCTATGCAGCTGGGGAACTAAGGCTTTTGCAACATTGTTTGAAAAGTAACAACCACGAGTTAAGCAAATGTTGCTTTCAATAGCAATTTTAAAGGGGTTGTTCACCTTAGTATAATGTAGAGAGTGATATTCTGAGACAATTTGCAATTGGTTTTCATTTTTTATTATTTGTGGTTTTATAGTTATTTAGCTTTTTATTCAGCAGCTCTCTAGTTTGCAGTGTCAGCAATTTGGTTTCTAGGGTACAAATTACCCTAGCAACCCTGCATTGATTTGAATAAGAGACTGGAATATGAATAGGGGATGGACTGAATAGAATGATAAGTAATAAAAAGTGACAATAACAATACATTTGTAGCCTTACAGAGCATTTGTTTTTAGATGGGGTCAGTGACCCCCATTTGAAAGCTGCAAAGAAACAGAAGAAAATTACAAATCATTAAAAAACTATGAAAAATAAATAATGAAGACCAATTGAAAATTTTCTTAGAATTGGCCCTTCTACAATATATTAAAAGGTCATTTGAAGGTGAACCACCCCTTTAAAAGCACTGAATCTTTTTAATGACCGTATTTGCTTAGAGTTATGTTCTCTTTTATTAGCCAAATTTTTATTTTGGGGTTGACTTGCTGTTTAAATCTTGCACAAGAAAGATTCTAAAATCTGGGAGCTGCAGTTCAGCGCAACACAAAGGGTACCTGAGTGCACACTGTAAAGCATAGCCTGGGACATGAATGTAAGGGGGGCCCCTAACGATCCCATACAAATAAAAGGGTTTTACATCGGAAACTTTTCATGTAAATATATCTGCTTCGGCTCTTTCCTATTCTACAGTAAATTACAATTGATCTCATACAAATGTTGAGCCAATGTGTGTTCAGCTGCACAGATTATTGGGATGATTCCAATTATTTAATATCTAAGAAAATGGGGTAGAAAGAAAGAAAGAAAGCAGAGGTTACTGTTCAGTGGCCGAGGAGTTACTCCCAGTAGTAGTAGTAGGCATGCTAACTGCACTACTTACACAGTTACCCCAGTGTTACAGACAACAGAACTTACCTCTGCCTTGCGGATATTCTCTCTAGTTTCTTCTACCTTTTGCTCAAGTTCCATTCGGCTCTGCTCAGACACTGGGGTGCTCTGACATTCCAGCTCCTCCAGGGCCTGCAAGGAAGGGACGGAAAGACACATTAAGCTGGACACATTAATCAGGCAGGACATTCCCTGGACCTGCACCTCAGACCACACATATAGTCAGGGAACGTTATTCACTCTTGGGGTAGATATATTTTAAATGTTGTGAGCTAATAAGGTACAGGACGCCATACTCTAGGCCAGTGCTCTCCGACGTCTGTGTTACCGAGGGCCAAAATTTTTCTGGCCTACATAGCGGAGGGGCGATAATGGAAGGCAGTGTTGACCACTCCCTGTTTTAAACCACACCCACTTTAAACCACACCCATGTTACCACAAGACCACGTCCAAATTAATTGGACAACCAAATGGTTGATGCTCACTGCAGGGATATCACTCATATGAAAAAAGTTGTCATATTAATAAATACCCTTAAATCCATATGTCTCTAGGCCCGCATTTGTGGTGAGGCCACATAGGCCCAGGCCTGGGGCGGCAAATTTGTAGGGGTGGCATACCGTCCAGCCACCGCTCTATGGGAAGCACTGGGGACACACTACTCCCTGGTGCGCCAACCCTGAGCACCCCCAGCACATGATTAAACACCTTAGGGGCACACTCACAGGCAAAGCAGGGCACACACACAAGTAAAGCAGGGCACACACCGGGAGCAAAGGGAAGGCAGAACAGAACAGGAGACAGAAACCCATCAGGACCACTCTAAGATGTACTATATACAGTGACACAGAGCTGGTGCCCCATTAGATATAAAGTGTATGAAGTGTGAATAAAGGTTTAAACAATGCAGCGCCAGTTACTCTCTGTAGTGATACCAGCAAGCACAGCAGGTAGGGGGCCATAGAAGGGGGGTCCGCGGGCGACCAGTTGGACAGCCCTGCTCTAGGGTTATTGTAAGCATGATTTAACCGTAAGAGAAGAATATATTCTTGCATTTAAACACGACTGAGCTGCCACACTGCTTGACTAAGCTAAGGCAGGCCCTACAAACAATAGTAAAATAGACCTATAAACACAAGTTGAGACCAGAAATACGTTGATGTAAAGCCATTTAGTCCTCGTGCTAAAGCTTGCAATGGTCACTACCCATCTACAGACCTGTCTCATAGAGCAACGTGTGATTATCTTACATATAAACAGGGTGTTGAGCTTTACAAGGAAAGCCTGAGGCAAATAATATATGAGCTACCTCTCAAGTATACTTGCATATATGCACAGCAGGAATGTACACAATAAGGTGTGCCCAGCACCCTCTACTGTAAACAGAATAAATATTGTGTTCAAGCATGGAATGTGTTCCCTTTCAAAGGTTTATTTCAATAGGCCAGTTTCTTTTGTATGTGCTGTATGGGAGGTAGGGAACTAGGAATACCACGTGCAAACATAAAGGGCATGTGAGCTGCAATCCAGAAGCAACATTTGTGTTATGTGACCACCGATACATGATGAAGTACTTGTGCGGTTTATGATATGGAGGTTGCTTTATGGCAGTGGTATATAACCAATGAAATCCTATTTACTGATACTATGGCACCTGTAAACCTGTTCTGCTTATATTTCACAGGGGAAACAGCCATCCCCATCAAACCAGCCAGTGGTGTAGCTAAAAGTTATTGGACTCAGCAAAATGACTTTAGGGCCCCCTAAACTTTAATAACACATTTTTCATAGTTAAGTTGGGTGGAAAAAATAAAGACTAAAGTTCATCAAGTTTAACACCTCTAAATGAAACTCAGCGCACGCTAGAGTC